>JAPMOQ010015762.1:1261195-1297225 GCA_026543055.1 Argiope trifasciata | reverse complement strand
TGTGTGTGTGTGTGTGTGTGTGTGTGTGTGTGTGTGTGTGTGTGTGTATGTATGACCGGAAGGGACGCATTCAGATACAAACACAAAAACTAACGCGTGAAATGAAAAACATTGTTTCTTTCCAATGTTGTCGATGAATGATTTTTTTCAACAATTTCCACAAAAAATGCTCAATATTGCTGACAGTAATGCAAGCTGGGTAGCGTCGATGAAGTGATTGTCCAACAGATTCCCATAAACCTGGTATTTCACATACGCATGCAGCCACACAGGATAATCAAGCAATGAGTCCTTCAATAGAATTTCATAAATGAAAGCTTTCAAATGCCCCTATAGGGGAAAAATTGTGACCAAGCATGTGTGACTGCTGTTGTATGTAATTTTCGTCAACAGTTTTAACATTTTCTGTATGGAATTATAGATTAAGTTTCCTGCTAATGAAAATTTTATTGGTCGGTCGGTTTAATGCCCCTTAGTCATACCAAACCGAATGAGAGTAGCTCTTTCAAATTAAGGTATAAGTGTGCGCCTTTCGTTGTTAACGAGCACCGGTGTGGTGAAAGTACGACTTACACGTCCCTGTGCCCTTCAACGATTTGTCTGTGAATGTCCGACGGAAACACATTCTTGGCCCATCGAAATCGTATAACGGCGTGCACCTCTGTACGAAACCCCTTCTCTAGACGTCTTGCCATTACTATCGCTGTTTCACGTCTAAGTATTAACATTATCTTCTCAAATTACCAATCTAAGACAACATGTGTCTCCCCTCTGGATAAAAATATTTCCATCCATAATTTCTTCTTTCCAAGTACTACTTGTGAGTTTTTTTGAATCCCCCAACGTATGTTGGGTCGGGTCGGTCTAATGCTACTTGGTCATGCTAAGCCTGAATGGGCGAAGTTCTTTCGAATGAAGGCAGAAGTGTGAGCCTTTCGTTGTTAAGGAGCACCGTTAAAGTGAAAGTACGACTTTTGCTCGAACACACACGACACGACCCTTTTTAAGGGGCATTCAAACTCATTCATCCATCCGCAAGTAAGATCCAAATCAGAGACCGACTCATCCCTGATTCAGAGGTATCATTTGTTATGGGAACTTGAAGGACTTTGCAGTCACGACCTATTGAACGTGCCTCAACTGCCATGAGTCAACACGGCGGTATTTGGCCTAGACGAGGATAAAACTCGCTACCTTTCGGTTGCGAGACTGACGCTCGACGAACCAGGCTACAGCGGCCCTATGAACATTTTATGATTCCATTAATGTATGTTTTTTTCTGTTTGTTTTTCAACACGTCACTTTTGGTCATATATTCCTATACAATAATTTTTGTCATGTTGAGGTCCACCCCCTCAAAGTTTATCCCGTGATTTTAGACTCACTTTGTATATTCATTCATAAACACAATTCTAAGACACTGTCAATAATTACAATTATCTACCACAATAATATCCCCCCAAATTAAAAAAGCATTCACATTTTGTGTTATTAAAAACATTAATGGCAGCATTGAATTTGTACAAACTCTAATCCACGACGTTCTCGATGTGCATAGATCACTCAAAAATTAACTTACAGTTTTCGCTATCTCAAAAATGACACGCGCTGTTGAATGGAGGTAATGGCCATTTATCGCTTCACCTGCAATTTCTTTCATGGCCCATAAGCTACCGAGAATGCCCAATGTTATGCAACGCTACATAATGAAAATCTAATTAACAATTCCTGTATTCAAATCTCTGCATTGAAGCTGTTTTTTACCTAGTTAAAATAACACAGTGGCGATATATAATACGTATTGAATATTTACGGATAAGAAACGTATTTGTTTGTATATCGGTACCAAAACAAGAGTGTATTACACTAAACCAATGAGATGATAAAGTTCATTCACAAATTAATTTATTTTGAAATTAGTAAAAATAGTGTACTTGATCGAAATATGTTTGAGATGAAAGTCGCGTTACTGGAAATATATTTTGCTGATAATGCTTTTTTTCAGCAAGTTTCAGTGGTTATGCATACAATACGCATAACCAATTCTCAGTTCCTGTCATGGAAGATAACATGAGGAGTGACATTTAACGTACAACGTATTAAAAATGTTTTGTGTCTTTTTATTTCAATTATTAATTTTTGGCTTGAAATGAATAAGCATGTTTTTAATTTAAATCTTCCCTTTTTAGCTACTTCTCAGAATATTCAGTGTTGCAAATTGGAGGAATCGAATTGCAGTGAAGTAAATCAGGGAAATATTTACGTAGAGCCTGAGATTGGAGCAACGAACCAAGACGGAATCTATGAGAATGTAGAATTGAAGAAAGGTCAGCCGATGTCATCAACTCAACATTATATCTTGAAAATTATTTTGCATTCTGCATGCTCATGAATATATTTTGAAAATGTACTATTTAAATTCAGAAAAAGCTTTTCACCGATTTTTGCTTTCTTGGAGACATCACTTTGGAACAATTTTATCACGCTTGTTAAAGCAAGATGTGCGAATTTAGGAACGATCAAACAAACAAGCACACAAAAAAAACCCTCTTAGAAATATTTTAAATCTACAAATTTTGTTTCAGTAGATCTTTTGACTTAATATTCAATCCATTCATGATATACAAGATCCAAGCCCCCACCCGAGCCGAACAGAATACGCCGCAACAGAGCAATTTATGCCATGTTGTCCTTTTTTTCCTTTAAATAATACACAATAATGATTTTTTTTCATTTGAAATTTTTTTAATGATTCTCTAAATGCCCACCAAGTATAGGCTACCAAATATATTGTTAGATATGGAACACAAATTTTTTATATTAAAATCAAAAAATAAAATTTAATTGAGAAGATATTTTTTTTAATTAAATATTTATAGATGCTAAAAAAAGCTTGTAAATTGAGCTTTCAAAAGTTTTAATAATTTAACTAAATCAGAAATAAATTTTAGAAAAGTGCAAATTTGTTTGTCTATTTTATTGTAAAGGGATATTCATAATTCATTAATTATAATGTTTTGCAAGGAAGGGAAGAAGAGGCAAAAATTTTATGATCAATGACTTTTAATATTTTTTTAATGTTTGATATTTAAATAATTGCACGGTCATTTTAAACCATCCTTAAGTACCTTTCTCCCATGCAGAATTTGAGAATCAAGAAAACTCCTACACTAAAATAGCTGTTCTCCGATATGAATTGTTATAATAGAAAATTTGAAGAAAAGGGTGGTGAAAATTTGATTTGAAAAAGGGAATTCTTTCTGCGAGGCTGTTGATTCATAAAAATCAATAGGAAGTAGAATTTACAATTGAAATGGTTATTGGGAAGTAAATTCAAGCTTAATTAATGATATAAAATGTTAATTTAAAATTTAATTCTTCTTTGTTTTCAGAAAATTCATCATTCTAATACTATATCAAATCGTGGAATAACGTATAACACTTTTTGAACAGTTTTTTTTTTGTTGTTGTTGTTTAAGTCTTTTGACAGAAAAAAAAACGAATAGATACTTTTGACGGCCTCTCTTTCTTGGTGAAATTTTTTAAAAAAGAATAATGCAGGTATTCATCTGAAATTTTTATCACTTATTCCCTTCTCTGTAAAGCATACGTATGTGGAATATTGGAAATTTTACACTGATTTTAAGAAAAAAGAATGATAAATATCTCAAAATTTACCACGTTCTAATGAAGTTGATTTCATTTTCTTCTGACCTTATTAAACTTTCATCACGTTCGACAGCATATTTTATAAATACTTTTCTTGCTTACATATTTAAAATTTAATTTTTTCCTCTAATCTAAATGTTTTTTTTATTCAAAACCAAAACACCGGAATATCACGCTCCAATCCTGTCTGGTATTATATCCAAGTACAAATTTAGATGCCTGTTTTAGATAGCCATTTGGATAATTTAAAAACAAGTTTTCGGTATTTTGGTATTTTGTATAGTATTTCTAACCAATTAATTTGAAAGCAACAAAAGAACTTGCACGGAAACGAAAGTCATAATCAAGAACGGGTAGACTACTTATTTATATTCAGGTCTTTTGGAAAGCCCAGTATAGTACTTAGTATTTTGTGTAGTTCTAAGTCTTTTATAAAGACCAAGTATAGTACTTAGACTTTTTAAAATGCAAGAAAATAAAAATAATGGAAAAATAGAAAATTAAAAGGAAAAATAAAAAAAGTAAGCTTAAAATATTATAAGTAAAATTTGTAATAAGAAGAAATATCCCGCGCCCCTCTCTTTTTCGTAGAATGGTGTAATCCTTTAATGAATAGTCTCTCGACGATCAAAATGGCGAAGTGCCTGAAGAATTAGAATTTCATTTTTTTTTTTTTTCAATTTTATTTGTATCTAGCTAGAAGCTCACTGTCAGCATTGATAGTTTCAAAGTTCACGTTCGTTGATAAAGTGTGAAATTGCACCCTATTATATTCCCACATACATGGCGTTTTGCCCAAACATCTGATCTGGTCTAATCTGGTATACAGAAAAATCACCATGGCCTGTGAGAATTTTATTTAAAAAATTCCCTGATATTATTTTTTGGTAGATATTACTAAAAAACTTATTTTTATATAAATTTATTATTTTTTACTAGCTTTAAGTCTTATTTTGAATGCATTGTTTATTGAAATTAAAGCATTTAAAATATAACATACATAAAGCCAGTGTATCTTAAATTTTATTCCTTTTCTTTTATTGAAATTTCAGAGATATAATCATTTTGGTGAGTACAAGTTTCACTCATTTTCTCCAAATCCTTTGAGCTCCATATTTTTCTATATTTTATTCAGCTTTTAATTAAAGAAAAAGGAAATGGGAATGGGAACTGGAAAGTATGTCCCATCATTGCTAGGGCAACAGCCAAAATTATGCCGATAGTTTATCAATAAGGAAGGGTGGACCAACCACCATACCTGAAGTTTCTCATTCTCTTTGATGATGTGCACCCACTTTCTATAAGCAATAACCATAAGCGATCACTCCGACACGCCACTACGGCATACTGTTAAATCTGAATGACCGAGCCGCCGCAACAGCAACACTAGCAGGACCTGTGGTTGAGTCCTAAGAACCATCATCGGCCACGGTACAACCCTTCCCAAAGGAAGTACATCCTGTTATCGGTGGGAGGAGACCCCCCCCCTTTTCTTGTACCCTTCAGGGTGGCGAGACCCACCCACCATGCAGGAAGTCTCTCTTTCTGATTTCGAGGTGCCGCCTGTTTTTTTTATTGTTTTTCGCGTATGTAAAGTCAAAATTAATTTTAATAAGACATAGATATACGTATAAGAATGCGTAATGTTTGTGATATTGGGCTCAAATAGCGAATTTAGAATAGAGAAGAATATTTGAACGAATAGCGAATTTTTTTTCCAAAGCCTCATTTATCCTAATTCTGCAGAAAACTGGACGTAGTCCTATTATTTCCAGCATACACGAAAAGGGAACAATTACATGTTACCTTTGGTTGTTGTTAGATCAATCAGAAGTTCTCTTCATAGCGTGAAAATTTTGTTCTTTGAAAAATCTCTCATCTAATTTCGTTATCGACTGTCAAAAGTCTCAGCTTGGATAATTTTCCCACAATCTTATCATTTATCACAAATATTTCTGTTAAATTAGCTTTTATCTTGTTTTAAACCAACTTCTTCAACCTACAGATTCGCCCCTTTCCAACGTGGAGTTTAAATTCTCCTGTGGTGCAGATATCTATGAAAACACTGAAGACCACAGAAGAAAGTTAATCGGAGAAAACAATCTAGAAGGTAAAAAATATGTATTCTTTTTTCTGTAGTTAAGTATTATTTGAAAGTAACCAGAATTCAATGTGATGAAACGAAGCATTCAAATGGATAATAGATGGTTTAAACTGAATTGAAATCCGCTTCTAAATTATGCTTAGGACGATGCTTTCTGATTATTCAATTTGCTACGGTTTGTGAATTGCTTATAATTAACATGTATTCGGGAGGAATCAGCAACAAAGATGGATCCTTAACAGACATTATCACCATTGACTGGAGATCATTGAAAAAGCATTGCAAAGCAGCTGTTGTGTGATAAGGAATTCAATTTCACCAGTGAGAAAATCAAAAGCAGAGATCCAACGGAAAGGCGTTTTGTTTTTGTTTGAAGAGAAAAGCAATGAGAGGCGTTGAAGGAGATGTCGTATAGACGTCGATGCTCAAAAAAGTTTTTCCTGATTTTGTGAAAATTCCGTGTGATTCGGTTTTCTGTGTTAGGATCCATCCGATTTCTGGAACGTCTCCTGGAGTAGCCGTTAAAATTAACAGCCTGTTAGCCGTTTTTCTTTCTGTGTGTGTGTTTACCTTCTGAGTTGATATAGAAACTGCCTGATGATTAAACTTTCAACTGTTGTGGGAATTTTGGAAATAATATTAACCTAGTGTTTATGAGATTTAATTATTTTTTAATTTTATTTTTAGTTAATTATTTTATTTGTATCTTTTTATTCTTTGTATACTTATTCATATGTATAAATGAATACTGAATGTGAAATGGGTGCAAGCAGGCACCTCGCTCGCTCTCCGTTAGCGGCAAAAAGTTTCATCTCGTTGTTAATAGCATTTTCTATTTTTCAAATTAAAAAAAAAATATTAATAAAGAATTCTATGTTTTCCTTGTTCGCTTTTTAGTTAGTGGCATTTTAATATATATTGTGTTTTCTTGTTCGCTCTTGTTCGGCATTCTTCAATATTATATTCTGTGTTTCCTTGTACATATGTGATCGTCATCCATGTTTTGTATATATATATATATTTGTGTGTGAAAATAAACAAAAGAAGGTAAAGAAGAAATTTTACACATCCTGCGCTATATATAAACACCTAGACAAGAACAATTTGTTTTTGTATATATATATATATATATATATATATATATAATATGGCCAATGAAAAAGCGTTTGTCTTAAAAGTTTCTGTTCATTTATTTTTTGTTGGTTGAATGATTTTTTTTCTATCTGAATATATGTCTTGTGTTTTTTCAATGACCATTCAATCCCAATTTCTTTTTTTCTTTCCAGCTGCTCAATTTGAGTTCTACGATAAACCAAAAGCTTCTGCAGCTAACGACAAAAACTCCATTCAATCAATGAACATTTATGAGAATGCATGTTATGGTTTAGAAGAAGAAGAAGAAAATATTTATGTGAATACTTGAGTATTATTTTATTTCAATTATCCTTGTAAAAATTTGTTTCACATGAATCGTGCTATTTTATTATTTTGGTCTATTATGTGAAAGAAAAAAAAAAACTTTTAACACCTTAGAAATATGTTACTCTCATTTATTTTTTATACCATATATTGTTTAAACAATGTGTGTAGCAGCATATGTTCCTTGCCATTTTTTTCTGATAAACATTCCATTTCATACCAATTATGTCTTAATGTTACTTCTCTCTTTATTTTTAATATGAATTTGCTCGTATTTCAGAGTACCTAGCTACTTTCTGACATAAAAAGAGTACTGCATTTGATTCTTCAATAACGCAATGGAATCAATTTAGCTAAAAAATCTGTTATTTTACAATCATTTTATCCTGAGTTTTTATGGAAGTTTAATTTTGGAAACTTAACTGCTCTGTCCTTCGTCAAAATTATTATTAACAAGACCGTCTTTTAGCCTAAAAAAAGAATTAAATTTGCATATTTTATACTTTAAAGATAAATGATCCAATTAATCTTATACATTGAGCAATATGTGTTAAGAAAATAATGTAAATTTTCACAAAAACCATAAAACGTGAATATATCGTTTTGCAACAGCCGGAAATTTATAAGATGGTATGTAGGCCGAGCATGGTCAGAAAGGAATTGATTTTTGTTTGTCACAATTTTATAAGATAAATTCAGACATTCCGTACTTGGCTATAAATTGCTATTTTGGTGTCCCTGGTGTTTTTCTTTTTTATTGCATATCGTATTGTGATGATGGATATTTGAAAAAAGAAACACGGTAAAACAAAATAAAATGGTCAATGTACCTGAATTTGGGAAAATACAGAAAACAATTGGCATATAAAAACTCGCTACGATAAGTGATGGGTTTTTTCACGACAAAAAATAAATAAAATTTAAAAAAAATAAAAAACGGGAAATTTTACAAACGTATATGCAGCAATGGAAAAAAAAACCCCACAATACAGCAGTATGCTGTCGTCCTTTAAGGACAATTACTTGCCCTTGAATGAATAGTATTTTTTTAGCCTTTTTACGAATGTACTTGATACTTTCAGAATACAGCATTAGTGCGGATTTGAATTTGTGGATTTTAATGGCGCAAGAGCCAATTCTGACCATACTGCGCCAGACGTACCGTATAAAAAGATTAAAATATTATGTATGTAAAAACTTAATAAATGTTGAAAAGTACGAAGGTTAAAATTTCGGTACACTGTCTCTTCAAGAGAAACAAAATGTTAAAAAAGTAACTAGAAAAAGTATTAAATAAAATGGAACATACCAATAGCTTTTAAATATTTAAAAACGTGTTGATGAGGATGTTCCCCAACCAGACTTTGCATTTCTAGCGATGAGCAGTTAAAAAATTGTTTCCGATGATTTCCAAAATTTAGACACTCTATCAAAACATGAACAACTGTTAAATGTACAAGGCAGTCTGGACAAATAGGAGCTCTTTCACCGAATAAAAGGTGCCGATGAGTTAAACGGGTGTGGCTAATGCGGAGTCTAGTCAATTTAACATCATACTCCCGCACTGGATGACAAGGCCAGGGTGAAATTGTAGGTTTTACGGAATGAAGCTTATTTCTAACTTGATGATTCCATAATTCCTGCCACAGCATATATAAACTACGCACAAAAGAATTTTTGACATCGTAACATGGGATATCTCGTTTCAGAAGTAAAGATGCTCTCTTTGCTGCATTATCCGCCCTCTCGTTTCCACTGATTCCGACATGACTCGGAACCCAACAAAACAATATCTCGTAATCTCTATTTTACAGAGTCCTTAAAAGACTCACGATCACATTATCACTTTCATCTCATCACATTACAAGGTGATGAGGCCTTCGTTTCATAATCGGTGGATCGCGGAGCCAGGATTCGATTTCCGCATATTTCTGTTGGTTTCAAAAACCTCATTCAGGTTTATTCCATACCATAGTATATCATATCAAGAAATACACTGGGTGTCCAAAAAAAAGTTAGAAGGGCATTTATTTACTCAATTACTGTAATTAGATATAAATTTCAAATGCAAAGTTTCATCAAGTAAAGTACGTAAATAAATGAAAATACTTTTGCCGTTTGTAGAGAAGGATAATAAAATGTTAGAAAAACTTAATTTTTATACATGCCCTATAGTAAAAAAGCGTGAGGTAAGAAATCTCTTTTTTTATATCCACCGATGCTAATGCAAGATTTAATGTCTTTATCTGTAAAAATATACTGGAATATTATAAAGCAAATTTATTCATTTAGACCAGAGGTGTACAAACTTTTCGCTGCACGGGCCGGATCGAAATTAGATCCATGTTACACGCCCACATGTATATACAAATTGAAAAATATCATTATGAGTAAAGTAGCATTAAATACTATTAATTAATACTATTTTATTGTAACTTGAAAATACAAAATACTAAACAAATAAAGTATAATTATATAATTATTTTATATAAATTGAAATAGTTTCATGCAACTGCTAATGCGAATGCTGAAACTGTTTTTTTTTTTTTGTTGTTGTTGTTGTTGTTGAAGAATGTCTTTATAGTTGGGATCAAAATTTGTTACACCAATCATAAGCAATGACTGCAAATGATCATCAGATAAATTTGCTCTATATTTTGATTTGAGATACTTCATTCGAGAAAAAGTTTGTTCGCACACGTAAGTAGTCCCAAACATTGAAATGAATTTACGAGCAAATTTCTTCAAATTTCTCTTTTGCATCCAAATATTTATAAAAATCTATTACGTTTCCTTCCTTGTATTTGTCCTTGATTTGTTCGCTTGCTTGAAGATCAATAATTTCTATTTGAAGCTGGCTTGAAATTTCAGCAACGTTGCAATCAAATGGATTTTGGAACAGCCGAATTTCTTTTGAATTCATGTCCAGATCAGAAAATCGCTTTTGAAATTTTTCTTTTAAATTGGTGATGATCTTTACTGCTAATGCAATTGGAAATTGTTCTTCAGTTTTTTTTTATTAAATTCGTCGCAGCACGGAAAATGCGTAAAATTACATTCAGTCACTTGACTTTCGAATATTTGTAGTTTTGTTCGAAATACTTTAATTTGAGAGTATAAATGGCAAATTAAATTGTTTTTCCCTTGGAACTTTAAGTTTAAGGTATTTACGGTATTTAAAGGTATTATTTAAGGCCACGTAGTTTTTCAATATACCTTTATGAAAATGAAAAGGTTTGGGCGAAAACATCATTATGTTTTAAAACCCTCCGCGGGCCGGATAAAATCACTTGGCGGGCCGGGTTTGGCCCGCGGGCCATAGTTTGGACACCTCTGATTTAGACTATTATTTTCATACTTGTGTTTGAACGAGATTATAACTTTTAGAGATAATATATTATTGTAGCATCTGGAACATGTCATAGACAAGCCCGCCACCGAAGTAAACGTTTTTAAGCTGTGTTTTAGCTTCTCTTGTTTCGGTAGCGCCACCTAGAGCCCATAGTACGTTTTAATATTCACGCATCACATACCTTTTCACGGGAAGGACTTCATTCTTGCATTTTCATCCACAGATCGCAGTTTAGACCTGCATTAGAGAAAGATAATCTCTAATCCAGTACCCGCCGTCTCGACTTGAAGAACTTTGTGGTTACGTACACCAGTAGCCATATACATTGATGGTTTTCGATTGCTGGGGTTCGAACTCTCAAATCGAGGAATGCCCTACATATTAATATATCCCCGTCTTCAGAGATAAAATCTACAGTATGAAAAACTATAAAAAGTGCCGAATAAAGCTTTATCAAGTTTTATAAAATTGAAATTTAAAAATAATTTAAATTCTTAAAATTTGCTCAAAATGAATACCTTCGACTCTTTTACAAAATTGCAAACCTTTTAACAATACTTCAGTCTATGTGATGCAATATATCGCTTGTGGTTTAAGGAAAGACTTTTTGAGTTCGACAACAAAGAACCACAAAGTATACACTGCAAAGAATATAATCCTTTAGTTCAGACATAAAGCCGATTAAAATTAACTAAAGTTATCAGGAATCACTCAATATATTGTTGCCCAAAATGGAAGTGTATAAAGCATTCTGCTGTACAAAGAATTCCGAAAAATAAATTGCATGGTATATTTAAAGAAAATTTCTACTGGCGATGAATTACTTGTACAAGTAATGCATTCTCACTGTCCAAAAGTGATAGTTATTTATATTATAAATTAATATTTCGATCTCTATTAAAGCAACATTCATCTTCCAAATTATATTCACCGATTTTTTTTTTTTTTTTTCAAAGAAAATTCTTCCCTTTTTAAAATTTTGTATAAAACCGATAGATGGCAGCATGACATTGATAAATTATATTATTCTTATTGGAAACTTTTTTGTTAAGAAAACTAAGCAATATAATATTTAAAAGATCACAAAATAATATTGTTTACGAAGCTTTGTTTGATTCGAGAGAATACGAATTTCTGTAATTAGAAATAGATGAAAATAATTTTTTACTCCTAGAATTTCTCTAAATGAACTAACTAAAACAAAGTTATTAGGTTTGTTTTATTTTCGAAAATCTCAGAATTTCAGAAAAAAAAGTATTATAAAAATGTAGAAAGTCTCTTATCAAAATTTATTCATATCTATATACATACTTAAATGTAAAAATAAATGAATTTTCATATGTATCTGACAAAAAAAAAAAAACTCTTCGAAGTGGATTAACATAAATAAAGTGAAAGTTCTTCTATTTTTAACTTTATTTCGTAAATAACCTCACACACAAAAATAAATATATTTAATTATAAATAAAAAGACATTGTTATTTATAATATTATAAATATATTCTATGTTTTAAAAACAAATTTTTGTTTCATTAATGATGTTAAGTTTAATACTTTTAATTCTTTTTCTTCCAATATTTAAATTTTATACACAAGAATTGTTTTGTTTATGGCAATTTAACTAGCCATATGATTATTAATTATACATAAATTATTGCCTAATAATTAATCCACAAAATTTATAATAACTATATGGCAATGGAATGGAGTAACTTTTGTTATTTTCTTTTGTATGTTAGAAAAGTTATTGCACTTTTATTCTTGGCCATTCCATTTGAAAGCATTTTGCATAGTTTCACTTTATTATATTTGTTAGCTTTTGTTATTAATCGGAATGCTTGTCAAATTTTTTGTGATTCTTAAAATATAATTAACGACTTACGAAAAATATTAAATTTTGACAGTTTTAAAAATTTTTTGGTATAGCTTAAAAATATCTTTTAGAACAAAAAAAAAATGGCCAATTTTAATTTTAAAAATTATGTTTTTTCATGGAAAAGAAAAGTAAATACTAAATATGAATCAAGAAAAATCAGTTAATAATTTCATGTCTCATTACGGAAACTGGAACTATATTTATTTTTTACTAAAAGCAAAGAAATAGAAAGTCAACCCCTTCCAATAAAGGTTCAGATTTGTGTATAAGGTATGTATAAATATTTACATTTCAAATTATTGATTTTCTTGATAGCATTAAGTATGTAAGTTGCTAAGAAATCGAGCCAGTTAGATAGCTAAAGTTACTACAGGATTATTTTTACATGCACATGCGTATTTACTTACATTTTAGATGTATATTTAACTTTTCTCTGCTTTAGTTCATCATTTAGTCGAATGTGTGTATTTGTGTGTGTGTGTGTTTCAGCAGGCTAAAGGCTCTTTCAAACCCATTTAAACTGCTTAATAACTTAAATGAATTAAGACAATTTGTAAGAATTCAGAGAATGAATAATTTAGAAATCAACTTATAACTTACTGTTGGCGATAAATCTTCAAATGTGACAACCTTCTGCATTATTTTCTAATAATTCTAAAAATGAAAAAATAATGCTACAAAAGTGATAGGTCACCAATTTGTTGCTTGCGATTAATCGTGAAAACGTAAATTAATCGCCAATCGCTAAGATGTAGTCTGCACTGTAATTCAAATTTCAAGTTTAATTCCGAGATAGATTTTATTAGTAAATAAAAACAGTTTACATGTACGGCTGTAGATGGCAGCACTATAACCAGTTTTGTTAAAAATGTGCATATTTTTCCTACGTTGAAAAATTTCTCTATGTATCCGTATCATTTTCCTTAAAATGTCAAGTGCAGTATAATAGTTTACTTCAAAGAGCACAAATAAACAAAATTTATAGTGCAACTGACCGTTTTTGACAGACAAGTTTCTCAAATTTGTTGATTATTTAATTTAAATTACATATCTTTTTCTATAATTTAGTATTCATGTTTTCATTCAACAAAATATTTTTAAACTTTAAATTCTTATGGTATTTAAGACATGTTATTTGAATAGTCATAAGTTTAATTCCTGATCCATTGCATGCGTCAGTTTTCTAATGAAGACAAGTCACATTTGCCATTAAAAAACATTTAACATATCAAATTCAATACTTTAAATCTCTATTTGTCCTGAATTCGTTTACAAAAATTTGAAGGAAATAAAATGATAAAAAGTTATAGCTAATGGAATCTTTTAAAAATCTCTACTCATTTAAATTCGAAAATTAAATAAACTCTGATATTTTCGCTTTTTAAATTGCTTAACATTTGATCTCTAAAATTATTTTTAAAGTTAACATACCTATACTTATATTTTCAATGATAACAAATTTTGCCAGATATTAATTTTCTATCTATAATGATTTTTTTTAAAAAAATTTAAGCGTATTTCACATCATATTTTTTATTGAAAATTATATTTTAAGAGAAAGTTGAATTGTGTCCATTGTTACCATTAATATTTCATACTGGATATTTTTTTTCCAATTGTTGCTGATGTAGGTATAAAATAATAACTTATTTTTTCAATTCCTACTGTTAGTTCCCACTCTCCCGATATATATCTTGTTCTAACTTTCAATAATTTTATTTCATTACAATTTTCAATTTATATATTTTTTTAACTTGTAGTGGATGACACTGGATGTTAATAGTTTTTTTTTCTTTTAAACACTAATTAATTCATTAAATTTTTCCAGGAATTTCTAATTGGATCTCTATGAATCTCTATTTGGATCTCTATTTTTTAATCTAATTGGATCTCTTTCTAATTGGATCTCTATTTTTTAATTAGCCTCTATGCAGCCTAATTAAAAAAAATTTTTGTTGACCCAAGTAGAAATTGAATTACAATTTTTGAAAAAATTTATTATTCTACATATGATGAGCAGGGTTTTTAATTAAACAATGCTTTTAACGTACTTTTTGAAATTTATTACGTAATTAATATTAAAATTAAATTTCATAAGTAAACAGTAATGATTTTTTAAATTAGATATATTACTTAAACATTGCATTTTTTTTTTATAAAACTGGATGTATTATTATGTATTATTTTCTTTGCCGTTAAAAAGCGCCTTCTTATTTTAGTAGACGGCATTTTTTATAAAATCAAGATGATTTTAAATATATAATCTTAAATTTTAAGAATTTATGAAAAATGTACTGCAGTGCGCATGAAACTTCAATACTGACAGATTCAATTCTCAGTTCTTATAATGTGATTAGAAATATTTTGTTTCATAAAGTAAGTTTTTATATTAATTGAAATTTGGTGCTTCTGTTCTTTAAATTAAAATTCATATTTTAGGAGCAATAATAAAACATAATGAAGATGTATTGTACAATGAATGGAACAGTGTAGACCTTTTTTAAGTTAAAAAAAATGTGTCGATCAAATTTTAAGCTTAAAAAGGCATTGTTGAGATAGCCATCAAGAGCAAACAACATAAAATATTTTATTCCAAATTACCTTGAACAAATAATAAAAGTATGTTTTATACCATCTAGGATTTTTTTTTTAATTCAGTGATATTAACTTTGTTGTTAAAAAATATTTTCCCAGATTTTAGCATTTGAATGTATGATTTTTTAAAACGTTAATTATATAATTTGGAACAATATTTGAAATAGTTTCAATATAATTCAACTCGATTTGTATATATAAATATTTATTTATGTGTTTTGCTATTATTTAAAACTTAAATTTTGAAAATCAAAAATATACCCTTTTCTTATTTTTAATGAAAACGTTGTAAATTTTTCTTTCTTTCTAAACCATAGATTTTTTGTGGTTTTCCAACCACAAAACCATAGATTGTAAAAAAAATCTGTGAAATAATAGAAGTTCTCGTAGAAAAAATATTCTGTAGTTTGAATAATCATGGTTATGGTTTTTATGCACACATTTTATTCGAACCAATTAATATTGAATATTAAATGCGCCGAACTATTTAAAGTATAACGCATTTTGTACGAGAAATAAGAAGGTCAAGTTAGAATTGGCAGCTCTCAATAAGACGCTAAATGATGGAGATTCTTACTTAAGTTTACTGCTATAATATATGAAAGACTACTATAGTTTGTAATATGTTATGAGTAAGACATCTATAATAACGCATCTTTATTGACTATCACAATTTGAAGTTTTTGCTAAGGAGTCAAAGAATATCGAGTTATTCAAACAGTTAAAATGAAGTTCAATAATTATTGATGGCAATGGTTCTGTTCCTTAAAGACAGCTAATTTTGACTAAACTCTTATCAATATTGGTATTTAGTTAATTAGATGAATGCTTCAATTTCTCGAATGTTTTTTTCTGATTCATTGAAGAATCCATAAAATACGGAGTGGTTATAATTTAGGTTCCACATTAAAAGGGTCGTATAAGAAAAATTATTGAACCAAATTCTATTAAACTTGATAATAGTTTAAAGGAGATAATGGGAGTTTCTTTTCTGTCAAAAAAAAAGTTCAAAAACCCACCAGCAGGCTTGAAATGGGGCTGTATGCAATATTGTTAAGTAAAATGGAATATGAAGATAAATAAGAAAATTTAAAATTAAGATGATCGGTTTAAAATGCGTTTGATCGCTTCTGAAAGTTGTTACAAAGCATGTTCTATATGGCGTCCTCCATTTTCTGAAAGCAAGTTAAATTGCATTACTGCATTCTCAACAGTACCTCTTAGCATATCAAAAGGAATGTTACGCACATATAGGTATATCGCATCTTTTGTTTTATAAATAACTATATATTTATATCTTAAATTGCTTAGATTATTTCCATAAACAAAGCTTTTTAAGGAAACACACATTGAACACGCTTTATGTCACGTTTCAAAATTGATTAAATGCATTTTAAACCTATGTCTTTATGTCCTATTTTACTTAATAATATTGTATATAGCGCCGTTTCACTTTTGGTAGTGAATTTTTGAACTTTTTTTTTTCTTTTGGAGGAAAAGAAATTCTCATGAACTCCTTAAAATTATTAGCAAGTTTGATAATATTTGTTCCCATAGTTTTACTTTCATGACCAATTCAAAATAGGGCTTTACTTATAACTGTCTTATACTTGTGGTTTTTATGTACAAGGGGATTAGCGAATAAGCCCTGATTTCAAAATTAAATATCTCTACAATAAAGATCGATAGAATTATGCGGTAAACTGTACGTTTATTAGCAAAACTGTAAAGATGCTGTACAAAAGTTTAGAAAATTTAATTAAGGAAATCGTCAACAGATGGCGCTCTCATCGCAATGTCCAAAGGCGCTTTCAGTGTGACGTCAAAAATGAAAAAGGGCTCCCGATCTGACTCCTTGTGACTTCTTTCTGTGGGGAGCATTGGAAGACACTGTCTATAGAAACAATCCCACCACTCTAGATGAGTTTAAATAGTTGATTGGTGTTGCATGGAATTTCATTTTCGTCGAGACATTGCAAGACTTGATGTCAAATTTCATTGTTCGATGACGCCACCTCATTGTTTCGAACGGAGAACATTTGAAAAAATTGTATTTTGAATGTAAAGACAGCATCACTTTATTGGTTTTTTTAAGACTCCTTTCGGAGAAAGAGTTTAATCCACTTATAAACTGTTTGAATGATTTAATTTCGTTAATAAAATATGAGAAGCTATGATTCAATATTTTTATGTCACACGACCATAACGATAATGGGCTCAGATTAATAAATAATTTAAATATTTAAAAACTTCAAAAGCAATTTTAATTGCAATATTTGTGTCATAATCTGTGGCATAAAAACCTGTATGTAAAGAAAAAAACAATTATATACATTTCAGTTTCTGCTAAATAATCACAATACAATCCACATAAAACACCTTTTATTGATATAAATATAACATTGATACATATATTTCATGTGTTTTCGATACGTTTACAGAATGAAATCAAAATAGTATTTGGAAAAAAAATGTGCTTCCCCGTGGAAAAACACCAAACCTAAATAAAATATAAATTACACTACGCAAAAAAGTGGGGAAAAAACAAACAAACTTCACTTTGTACATTGCTATTTACAACTACGCTCTTCGCATATTTTTTAAGCGTTTGCAAGTATAAAAAAATTTCACTAGTGAATATTTTTTTTTGCACATATATATGAAAAAATATGTAGAAAAAGTATCTTCGTAACATTGGAATAATGTAAATCTCAATAAAAAGAGAATCATTTTATGTACAGCTTAAAGTATTATGAAAATTCACATACATTTGGTCTGGGAGAAATTGTACTCAGTTAGCAATCATTTTCTTAGATATATTACATAGTCAAAATATGAACAGTAAAAAATATTCATCGTAAGGTATTTTTTTAACAGAAAATTATTTTTTATCAAATAAAATTTAATGATTGCATGTGATAAAAGCAAATATCAGATGAAATAAGATTTTAACTCCTTTGCAAACATCTATCGTATGCAGCTTCAACAGATCTCTTAATAAAACAAACATAAGAGAAAGTTCTTGTAGCAATAAAAGAATCACAATGAAAAAACAAAGATGAAAAAGTAAAAAAAAGTTCATAATTGTTTTTATTAAAAGGAATAAATGGAATCCATTTCAACGATCGATTGAAAAGTGACTTATAAAAACTGTTACGACTGATAAAAATGTAATTCGCAATCTTGCGTGACATGCCTTTTAAAAGTGAAAATGGTTTTAAAAAGACTTCTAAAATCGAATTGAATGTAAATTCGTATTTACAGTGTACATGGAAAAACTTATTCTAATTGGAAAAAAATGCCATTCGAGAATTTTCTAATTTTTTGAAAGTAATAAACAGCGACAAAACAAAAACTGATAAATTTTCAACGACAGTGTGCATTCTATAATCTGATTTTAAATCTCCTATGTCTGCAATTATTTTCCTCATGCGATTTTTTTTTTTTTTTTTTTCAATATGAAATCTCTGTCTGAATAATAGTAAAATCAGTATCCATTTAGAAAGAACAAATAATGATTTATGTGTTCATTTAGAATGAACAAATAAATTTGAAAGTTTCAGATTTTATATTTACATGTATAAAACATACATGCCCCACATGCTGCAATTTCAAACAGGAAGTGTTATAAAAATGAAGATAAAAAAAAAGCATCTATGACAAATCTTAATCATTGAATTCTAAAGGACGTTCATTTTTTAAAAAAAATCGAAATACGACCCTAACATTTGGAATTTTATAGCGCCTACATGCATTTACGAAAATATCAGTCTGTGCATTATTCAGTTTCAATTTCGATATTCTGGATAAAAAACTAGTTTCTAAATAAACTCCTCGGAAACTCATTTCACAAGGAACAGAAGGTCGAAGAAGCGTTCCTCTCATAGAGTCGTAAATTTTGTGTTCTTGAGATTTCGCTTCATTTCCAGTAGAGTTTTTCTAAGTCACTTTTGAATCTTTTCTCCCTTCAGATGAGTGGGTGTTATGTGACACAACGCCGCAGTCCGGTACGCTTCGTCCGCTGGTTTATTCTTCGACTTTTCGCCCTTCTGCCGCTAGCATCCCTGAAAAAAGTAATTTCAAATATTAAGGTATCCGACCGCATTCGAAGGAATAACTTTGAAAAATTGGATTTTTTAGAAACTGTTTAGGGTTTTTCGATGTATTGTCAATTATAAACACTATAAATACAAAATAAAATTTGAAAATATATTTTCAGAAATGAGAAGATTTATGGTAAATTTTAATAAAATTTAACCAAAACTGTTAACACTCTATATAAAATTGTAATCCAGCAATCCTATTTTTCTTTGCACTCAAGTTATAGAACATAATGAAGAATGAAACGAATCAAAATCCAAGAAACATCTTGAGATGCAAAGAAGTTATAGATAAACATATACGTATACATGCATTTTTTCCATAAATTTACAACATAATTCTTCTAAAAACACCTATAAATGAAAAAATATTTCACCAACAATAACACTTTTGGTTCGTTTCATTGCCCATATTATTTAAAACACAAGCTGAAATTTTTACCTAAATACGTATGTTAGTTTTTGAGATACGATGTTAAGGGTTGTGAATTTTTATGGAAATTAAAGTTTATAGGAAATTGTAGTTAAAAACGAATTTTAGCTGAAAAAAAAAAGGTGACCCTGTAGGATAGGTCAAACCTTCCTTTTCTTAGAAAGGTAAGCTATTTTGGAAGGAGGAAAGTCTGAACTAGAAGAAATAACAATATTAAAATTAATCGCCAATGTGGTCGATAACCAGTCGGATACCTTAAGGTTTTTATCAACGAAAGACTAGAGAAATCTGAAAATCTGTCTTAGAACACCGTGCGCAAGGCAGTAAATATAAAATGGAAATAAAATTTTATGCAAATTGTTGACGTGATTATTATGAATACTGTTTATATAAATCCAGCTTTCTCTTTGTAAGTATTGTATTAATATTTCATTGAACCGATTATATGTGCTAACAAAAGTGCTATTGCTATTTTAATTCATCCAAACCCAAACTTGACTTCAAGTTTTTCTTCTTTCAAGTGAAACAAAGCTGGACTTTTTGATTGTTCAAAATACACTTTTTTTAAAAATAAATTTCTTCAAAATCTAATCTAACAATTTTTCATTGTGATTATAATGTTTCCATTAGTTTCTTACATGATAATAAAAGCGGATTATCTTTGTGCAAATTAGTATATTTGCCTATCTTAACGTCTGGGATATGTTACGAATAAGATATAATTACTTGATTTATTTAGTTTTGCAGTTCAATGTGCAACATGTGAATGATTTAATTTATATCGATTCTTTTGTTTGTGTGTGTGAGGAGAGGTACGTATTTTTAATTATTCGATTCATTACAATTCAGTATTCATTGTGCACATATATTTTTCGCTGAGGCTTGATGCCTGAGAATTCTATAAGAACCAAGTGAATGTAATGAAACAGATAGGAATCTCAGCAATTATCTTTGAGAAAGGGCTAATGCAGGGTGTCCCACAAGGAAAGAAGCGTTTAATATTTACAGATTAAGATAGAACATGTTAAAATGAGTATTTCGATATATATTATGTGGGTAATTAGACTGACTGTATTTGGGGGGAGGTTTACATGTTATACACCAAAATACTCATCTAAACATGTCTTATCCTAATAAGTATTAAACGCTGTATACCTTCTGAAACACCTTGTATTAACATAATATTTTATAATACAGAGAATCTTTACATTTTTTGAATATCCGAAATCTCGGATTAATAACATACAAAGGGGAGGCGTTAGCTTGGTTGGTAGAGCGTCAGTCTCGTAACCGAAAGGTCACGAACTCTGTCCTCGTCTCGGCCAAAGACCGCCGTGTTGGCTCATGGCAGTTGGGGCACGTTCAATAGGTCGTGGCTGCAAAGTCCTCCAAGTTCCCATATACCTCTGGGGGCACTGAATCAGGGATGAGTCGGTCTCTGATTTGGATCTCAATTCTGCCTTGCGGATGGATGAATGAGTTCAACCGCCCCATATAAAGGGTTATGCTGTGTGTGTTCGTGCAAAAATTGTACTTTCATCTGAACGGCGCTCGTTGGCAACGAAAGGCGCACAATTATGCCTTCATTCGAAAGAGCTACTCTTATTCGGCTTGGTATGACCAAGTGGCATTAGACCGACCTGACATACGAGGAGTGATTCAAAAAAACTCAAAAGCAGCAGTACTTGGAAATTAGAAATTATGGATGGAAAAGTGGAGACACTTGAAGCTAGTTGTCTTAGACTGGTCATTCGTGGAGATAGTGTTAGTACTGAGATCTGAAACAGCGACAGTAATCGCAAAACGTCTATAGAAGTGGTCTCGCACAGAGGTACAAGCCGTGATACGACTTCTATGGGCCAAGAACGGAAGCGAAGAAATGTGTAGACAGCAGGTGGCGAAATAATGTGATTCTTTTGAAGAGGACATATAGATTGCTGGAAACGTTTTGATGGGAGGTCAGGAGGCCCCCTACAGCCCCGATTTTACTCCTAGTGACTATTTCCTTTACCCGACATTGAAGGAACACTTATAAGAAACAAGGTTCATATCAGACGGTGATATTAAAAAAATGCAGATAGTTCTAAGATAAGATTCAACAATCATTACCAAGACGGGTTAAACAAATTGTTTCAGCGATGCGATGAGTGACTCAACTGGTTTGGTGATTATGTAGAGAAGTGACCGCCATATATGTCTCCTATTTACCATTTATATCTGTTTATATTGTTAATAAAGTATTTTTCTTTGCCTTGTAAACTTTTTTTGAATCACCCTTCATATTTATGAACATTGGATCTGTGAACTTCCCTTAACTAACTACTCAGCGAGGTAGCTGCCGAATTTGATTTTCAACTACAAACCAAATACTACAACTAGAGACTCTTCTCTTTTTTTAAAATATTTAAGGTAACCTACTACGTTCAAAGGAAAATATTTCAAAAATTGAATTTTTTTAAACATTATTTAAAACAATGATTTTTAGATGTATTGTCAATTATAATACAAAAAAATTATTTGAAAATGTAATATATTTTCAGAAATAAGAAAATTTGTAGTAAATTTTAATGAAATTTTACCAAAACGGTTAACACTCTACACGAAATTGTCATGCAGCCATCCTATTTTTCTTTGTTCCCAAGTTAGAGAATATAACGATGAAAGAAATGAACCAAAATCTAAGAAACATTTTGAGATGCAAAGACGTTAAGGGTAAAAATAGGCGTTTATATGCAATTTTAAGAATCAATTCTCAACTTAATTTTTCTAAAAACGCATATAAATGAAAAAGTATTTCACCCACACTAAAACTTTTGGTTCATTTCATTGCCCATATTGTTTAAAAGCGCACGCTGACATTTTTATGTATAGACCTCTATTAGTGTTTGAGAGATCATGTTTACGGAGGAGGATTTTTATAAAAATGAAACTTTTGAGAAAAGTGAAGCTAAAGACAAATTTTATTTGAAAAATGTGTGACCCTCAATGATAGGCCAGGCCTTCCTTTTCTAAGAAAAGATAAACTTTTTTGGAAAGAGGAGATTCTGAACTACAAGAAATAACATTAAAAAAACATTCACCAATGTGGTCAATAACCAGTGTTTTTAACGTTGCCGGATATCTTTAATTCATTACCCTAACATCGCAACAATGTGTTAATTTTAACACTAGCTTATTTACAAAATTTATCGCGCCATTCAAAACGATCAGATATTTCCAAGAATGTATTATTCTTTGGAGATAAATTAAACAACAGATAAAAAAAGTGGGGAGTGGAGAAGGTTAGAGAGAAAAAGAAAAGTTGACAATTGATAAATCCAGGTTACAACTGGAATATTCAAGGGTAGCAGATAATCGAACATTGAACAAACAGAAATATCAAAAAAAGAAAAAAAGGTTTAATCCAGATATGATATCTGTTAGTGTAAAAACTTAAAATGAAATAAAATTTAAATTGTAAGAAATTCTTTTTTCTCATTGTTAACAGATACAGTTAAGAAATAGACAGAAAGTTATATTATTTTTTTTAGTTTTGTTCATTCATTTATTTTGTTGGAAAATGTCTGTTTTTCCTAAGTAAATTTCACCTCGCTCTAACAAATTATCGTGAGAATACAAATTATCTTGATAAGGTCAAGAGCAAATGCGTACTGTCAAAACCTCAGTTAAAGGAAGTCAGATTAGATTTCAGGGTGTTAACTCTATTCTTTTGAGTTTGTGACTCGCTGGTTCGTTTTGTTTTAACCACTTAGCTGTTTTATTTTCTTTACTATCTAATAAGATGGCTCCTTCTATTTTGGGAATTTTTTCTTATGTTGAAACAAATAGAAATGCATTGAATACTTGACTTATCTATGCATTCGAAGTACTTTTAATATTGAATTATAATCGTTATGAATGGTTTTTTTTTCTTACAACTATCAAAATTTGATAAATCGATGCACGTATGACACTCGGGCAAAACAGTTAAGTGGTTAACTAATCGAACGAGAGTATTTATTACGATTTTGTTTATAAAGATTAGAGTTACAATCATGATTAACCTTCTAACTGTTTTGCCCGTGTGCTATACGTGCATCGATTAATCGAATTTTGATAACTGTAAGCAAAAAATAAACCATTCATAATGATTATAATTCAATATTAAAATTACTTCGAATACATAGATTACCCACTTATTCAATGGATTTCCATTCGAATAAAAATAGGAAAATATTCCCAAAATAGAAGGCGCCATCTTATTAGATAGTAAATAAAATAAAATAGTTAAAGGGTTAATGAAATGATCGAATTACTTACTTCAATACTACTATTCAGATAGGCATACTTGATTTGTTATAATAAATACTTATATTGCCAATTCTTCACCGAGCATTCACAGTAAAAAAGAGAAATAATTGGTATGCAAAGTTCTTTTCGATGATAAGCATTATTTAAATTACAACAGAGAAACGAGTTGTACCTGGAGTGCATCTTAAATAAAGAAATGAGAAGCTATGTTCACTCCCTTGCGGGTAGGGTGGGTTCAAATTACCCTTATTTCGATGACAAGTTGAAGGATGAAAGCATGATTCTTGCAATAATGAGGATTATAAAGCTTTCAACACAATTCCCGTTTGAATATTGTCCGAGGTGGCCTGGTGGTAAGGTCTCGACTTCGGAACCGGAGGGTTTCAGGTTCGAGACTCAATTCCACCGAAGAACCGTCGTTTGAAGGGGTCTCTTGCACGTTAAATTTGTCAGGCCAAACGTCCTCCCGCTGGTGTGGCATGGTGTGGAGAGGGGGTTCCAGTTCAGGTGTCGTCCTCGTCATCTGATCTTGGTTCAAAATGACGAGGTCCGTCCCAAAATAGTCCGTCCCTCGTGTTGCTTTAAACGAGACGTTAATATAACTAAACTAAAATAAACCCGTTTGAATATTTGTGGCGACTGAGTCATTTAAAATGACTAGAGGCAAGGGTAGATAGATCCTTTGTGGTTAGAATAGAGAACTAACAAAACACTTGAAGATTCAAGAAACGAATTTCTTCAAAGGTTTAGAAGTTAGAAAATCAAAAGTATGCAAAATATATTATCTTTACAATTCTGGTAACGCAAAAATGCTATTCTTGATTGAAATTTGTTCAACGAATTTCAGTTTTTTTTAAAATTATGTACCTGTAGTGAATGTTTATCATAAATCATATATCAGTATGAATCATCTGAATCCTGAATCATCAAATTGCAGGATCTTTCGAGGCAGTGTGCATGACGTAACTGGCGGCGCACAGACCATCACCTAGGTATTGACATGCTCAATGCCTCTAAAACACTGGTATGTCCTTTATTTTCAAAGCGCTCGCGCAGTATCCTTTGAACCTTGCAGTCAAAATCAATTATTTAATGTCTTAAGTTTAAAAGTAAATAATTTTTTCCTAACATTTCGCAATGATTGGAGTCAAACACAACTACACGCACTTCTAACTGCGAGAGGCCTTTTAAAATAAATCATTAAAAAATGAGAGTTTTAATTTAGTTATA
This sequence comes from Argiope trifasciata, assembly GCA_026543055.1. Taxonomy (NCBI): domain Eukaryota; kingdom Metazoa; phylum Arthropoda; class Arachnida; order Araneae; family Araneidae; genus Argiope; species Argiope trifasciata. The sequence goes on along the minus strand of JAPMOQ010015762.1, from coordinate 1,272,157 downwards.
TTAACGTCCCGTTGTAAAGAAATACTTGGACTATTCTGAGACGGACCTCGCCACTTTGAACCATGGTCAGATGACGAGGATGACACTTAAGCTGGCAACCCCCTTTCCACACCACACCAGCAGGAGAACGTTTGGCCTGACAGATTTAAGGTGTAATGGTTAATTTTTAAAGAGACCTAAGACCCGAATTTTAAAGAGACCTAAGTTTAAACAGACCTCGTTACAGACGGTTCTTCGATGGAATCGAGTCTCGAACCTGAAACCCACCGAAGCCGAGATCTTACCACCAGGCCACCGCGGTCGCTAAAAAAATGAGAAAAAAAGTTGTTGTGAACCTTATTACAATTTTGGGCGCGATTATTTCGGAGGAAGGGATCAATACCAAATATTCCTATGCAGAATATCACACTGCTATGGTATTGTTCTACGGTTTCTAAGCAAATTACGTACAAACACACAGTAATTAGATTATGCAGATCAAAGATAATTATCAGATGATGCAGACGCAAGTTGCTTGACGTAATGCTGTGCTTGTAGTTCTAAACTAAAGGGCAGCAAGTGTTCTAGCTACTGAGAAATGAATTTCAACATACTCGGGATAGATAGGAAAGCCAGTCGGCCATATTAAGACAGTTCTCCATGCTGCTAAGAAGAGAGACAAAGAAGAAAGAACACAGTGAGAGAGGTACACCTCAGAACAGTACAAAGAATGAAGCATGAAATAAAAGAATTTATAGAATTAGCTCAAAATCTTATCTAATTATAAAAAAATTATTACGAAGCAACCATTGAATGCAGTTATGTAAATTGGGTCCCATTGTTTGTGTGTAGTTATAGGCATCCGCTACACAGGATGGTGTAAAGTTATGCTGTGTGTGTGTTCCTTAGAAACATCGGGAGCACAGGGTTTCATTAAATTATGTTATGTTATGAGTGTGTGCCGTTATAAGTATCGAGGTCACAGGATGACATTAAGTTATGTGTGCATGTATGTGTGTGCCGTTATAAGTATCGGGGTCACATGAAGGCATTATGTTATGCTATGTGTGTATGCCGCTGTAAGTATCGGGGTCACAGAATGACATTAAATTATGTTATGTTATACTATGTGTGTGCCGGTATAGGTGGTGGGAGCACAGAATGGCGTTAAGTTATATGTGTGCATGCGTATGTGTGTGCCGTTATATAGATACCAGGGGCATGGAATAGTATTAAGTTATACTGTTATGTGTGTGTGTGCGCGCGCGTGTGTGTTGCTATAGGTACCAAAAGCATTAAATGGCCTCAAATTATGTTATCTTTATGTGTGTACGTGTGCATCTTTATAGGTCCTGGAGGCACAGGAAGGTGTTATGTTGTGTGCGTGTGTGTGTTGTTGCACATGCACCGAGTGCCCAGGATGGATTAGGTTATGTTGTGTGTGTGTGTGTTTTACAACAGATAGGGTCCAAACTCTTTTACATCAAGTACTAATAGATGGTAAATTTTTAAGGGAAGTCCAAATGTTGTCGATGATTGATAAAAGAATGAGTAAAATGTGATCTTTTTTTTTTAAATCTAAAATTTCACGAAACATAATCCCACATTTGAGTTCGACGAATTTCGGCTTCGTATTCATCGGACTGAAAATTAAGCAATTATATGAAAAATTTACAGAGGTTAATTATACAGAATCCTAGAAAATCATCTTTAAAGGAATTGGACTATATGCAAATGTTTCAAACAGCTATCGTTAGAATTCTTCATAAGAAAGCTAAATCTTCGTGTTTTATAAAATACAAATCATTCAAATCTAGCAATCAAAGCTCTTATTAAAAATTATATAACAATCAAATGTACAGATATAAATTTATATCTAATTATAATAATTTTTGCATTATAAACTTTTATAGAGTTATAAATTGATATTTTTTGTGCAAACAAAATAATTTATATTTTGAAAAGGTATATCTATTCCAGTTTTTAAACCATCTTGTCAGAATCTTTTTTGATGTGATAAATTTATACAAAAAAAATAATAAAAAACAACGAGGTCCTTAGATTTAAAAAAATAAATCGGATATTCTTTTAATCTTCTGTACATTATTCTATTATGTGATCACTAGTTCGAGATCTTTTAATCTTAAAAATGAAGGTTCAATCTCATAATTCAGCTGATAATTAAAAAAATAAAATTAATTAATAGTATTAGAAAACTTATAAACAATATTTATAGATTGTACTACTGAAATAGAATGTAGTTTGACAGCCCGAAATGTTTTCTAGTCACACTTTTCAATAAATGCACTTTTTATCTAGATGGTCGTATTTTCCATTAAGTTTATATTAAGATACCGTCTATATATTTTTATTTAATTGGTAAATTCGAATTAAATCTAAAAACTCTCAAAAAACGTTTTTGTTCCTGAATCAATTTCGTTAATTCAATATGCTCGTGTCTCATATTTTGTGAGTAATTATAAGGAAATAATATTTTTATTTCTTTCATTCATTCAAAAACTAAACTGCTGTACAGTGTATCTAATACTATAATACGAGGAATGGTTGCCAAGTCGAAAATCGCCCCAGAATTAATGAACTCCGGTAAACTTGGGGGTCTGGAGTTTTTGGCCACGAGGAATCGATTGGCGCCGGTTTTGAAGCGCTACGGTCGAGCAGTTTGGAGTTACAGATAGGATATTTTCAAACTTTATTAGTTCGCCATAATGGTAACTTAAATTTTCAAGCGGTAATGTGCTGCCATCTATAGCCAATATGGCGAACTAATAAAGTTTTATGTTTATGCTGTTATAGGTTTGTAATATGTTTCTTATGTATGTATATATGTTTGGTTTTTCTAAATAAATTTGTCAAAAATATTGAACTTCAACACACTTCAATCTTTACCTTTACTTTACCTTTGTATAGAATAGTTCCAAACTCTAACTTTGTTTAGAATAGTTTACAATGGTGCACTTTAACCGTTTATCTTTTCATCAATGGTTTCACAAATTTTCTTATGGCATGTATTGTTTTGATAAATCACAATTGAAAATTTAAATCTTCGAGTTAGCTTCGATACCTGTTTTCGCCGAGCGGAGCTCGGTCACCCGCTGGTTCAGTAAAAAAGACAATGGATAACTATGTGTACAGTAATGAGATTGTATTTTTTTTTATTTATTTATTCATTACATTTTGACTCAAAGTAAAACGTCTAAAACGAAATTTTTATTGACATTTTAAATTGTTCTTCATTTACAAATTACTATTTGCTGTTTCTTAATTCCACTTTCTTGATTCGCGATTCAATCTTTATTCAATTTTCTTATCCAAATGCAATATAATTATTATTATAATTTAATTTATTATTTATACGATATAATTATGCAACAAAAAGAATTTTTCTTTAACATTTTCATATTAAATTCTCTAACTCAGATTCGTTTGTAAATCCCCCAGTTGTAGCATGGAAAAAAATATTCGCAACTGCTATCAATATAGTAACACATTAAGAAGAGAAACGAAAAAATGGAAACTATTGGAGAATCTGGTGCAAAATATGAAATCGATACATCATTTTTGGTAATAGTTATTTAATGGATCCTCAGGTATTCTAAGGTTGTATGTGTCTCTACAAGTACAAGTAAGTTCACTCAAATTACTCATAAGGAATGGTTTTGCCTTTTTTAGGATTCAAATGGGTCATATCAAAGTACTTGAGTCATTCAGAACGATTCAAATGAGTTATATCAAAATTCTTTGGCTGCTTTTTATTGATTGTATGATATTGAATTAAAAATCGTACAATCAAAATTTTTTTTTAAAGTCATGAAAGTTTCTAACGTCAGCATGATTTTTATTTGAATTCTTCGGATTTTATAGTTATTTTTCTCTGATAAACAATTACAAATTAGTAGCATGCCTTTCTTTGATATAATTAGATAAAGATATCCATATAAATGTAAAAAAATAATGACAAAATATCAGAAAAAAATGGATGCAAATGAAATAAAATATTAAAATGGGGCTAGCAATTGCTAAATATCAAATCTTAACTATCAGAATGAAAAATATATTTTAATTATCACAAAATTGTTAAAAGCATAATGTTCAAAAAATCTGATTTAAAACAGAATGCATATCGCTGAAGCCTCGCAGGTAAAAAAATTATAAAAATGCGAATCAAAAGTTTATTTTAAAACATTTATAAGTCAGCTCATCGAATGAACCCCTTCCCGTAAAATGACGAGTATAGCTCGTCATTGATTTTTCACGTCATATAACACAATGTTGAGCTATACTCGTCATTGCTATGTGGCATGACGAGCTATACTCGTCATGCAACTAAAGTTACTGTTGAATATAATAATACATTTGTTTTAAAATTTCTAGCGTATTGAATTCGAAGGCACTTTATTACTTATGTTGATAATATCATAGATCACTATCATTCATCGTTTGATTGTCTTGGTACAAGTTACGGCCAAACTATTACTAGCCATTCTGATAAATTCTTTCATTTATTCTAATAAACATTTAGCCTGAACATCTGACTAGCTAAATGCTAAACATGTAGTGAAATAAACATCTTTTAATTAATAATTATAAATTAGTTAAAATTATAAAATAAACATTCTTAAATAAAAATTAAATAGCTTTTTCACCCAAAATGTTTTATTCTTAAATCTTACTGGAGGTTCCTAATACAGTTTTCAAAAACCTTAAAAAATGATTTCATAAAAGTTTGCTAAAATGCTTCCATTTTTTGATTTTGAAACTGAACCTACATTATGTTTATGGGTCCTGTTGCTTCACTACCCATTATGTAATCTTACCCGCAAGAATTTAATATTTCTCTCAAAAGAGCTACTTTTAAGTTTTTCGGTTAATCATTCTATATTTTGTTTCTTACTGTATAAAATCTCGTATATGTTAAAAAATACCAAAGTGTTGTTTCTTGGAGCTCTGAACATTTTTAAGAGGAGTAATCATCCAATACCCCTACACATTTTAATTTTATTTCTAGTGCAAGTGTATCATAATTTGCGTATAGAAAGAAAACAAAATGAATGTATATAATTATATCGTTAATAGTCGTATCATACCCTCTTATATCTTATATGTCGCAGAGACTCGGTTATTTAATTAAAAATAAAACAGATCTATAATATATTTCAGAAAAAAGATTTATCGTTTAAAATACACACACACGAAAAAAAAGATAAAAAGGAATGATTTTCAAGTAAAATGCCATAGAAGGAGACAAAGCTGTAGCAGCAGAGAGCACTGAGGGACTCAGCTGGTAAGCCATGGGCCCCACAGCTTGAGTGGGTAGGTGTGCGCGCGCGTATTGGTATCTTAATAAGCCAGCAACAGCCACTGAATATCAGTGATCACTTTTGTCTAGCGGATACGTTTGTCGGCTGCAAATTTGTAAGGTTGTGAGTTCGATCCTTCACGGTATTCAACCTCCCCTTTGGCGCGACTTCACAATAAAACACCACCACATTGGTGACCTTGAAAAATGACACGCCCTTAGTTCGCCATAACGCTTGGCGCTATAAAATCGTTCGTCTCCCCCTAGACTCACTAGAGGGGGAGTATTGTAGTGGTATCTTAATAAGTTAATAACAGCCACTAAACATTGGTGATCACTTTTGTCTTGTGTATATGTTAAGCGATTGCAAATCGCAATGTCACGAGTTCGATCTTTGGCGGAATTCAACCTCCACCTTGGCGAGATACCACAAATACCACCTGTCATATATATATATATATATATATATATATATTAAGACATATCAGATTTCTTTTCCAACAATTCTAAGAGGTGTTTTGTCTGATATATTTCAATGGATTTTGGAGCCTTGTTCTAAGACAGTGCGGAAGGATTTCCAAAAGTGCTTACTCTTCTTATCGACGAAAGGTAAATCATCTTTCTTCTTGAATTCTCCGTTGGTCTTGACTTCTGTAGGGTTGGCGAAATCGTAACTGTCCACGGGCCAGTGTAGCTCGACCATCAGCTTGTAGATCCAGGCCCCGATGAAGGCTCCGACGTGGGGCCCGACCACTGGTACCCAGAAGTAGTTGTAGTCCCTGAAGCTTTAATGAAAAGAATTAAAGAAAATATTTGATTAAAATAGCGTTCCAATTAAATGATAAACTTAAATTTTAATCCTTTTTTATATTATATACACTGAAAGTAATTATCCTAATTCAATCATTACATTCCATAATTATGACGCAAACAATTAATTTACGAGTTTCCTAACTAGATGGCGCATCCTATTTGGAGCTTCTTTTACTAATTTGATTCTTATGATAATATAAAAGCAATTGAGATATTGGAGCATTTTAAAAGGCCTCTTTTTTCATTTCAACCCTTTATCTGTTTTATTTTCTTTACTATCTAATGAAATGACTCTTTCTATTTTGGGAATATTTGCTTATTTTGATTCAAATGAAAATCCATTGAATACTCCACCTGTCTATGTATTCGCAGTAATTTTAATATTGAATTATAATTGCTATGAATGGATTAATTTTTGCTTACAACTGTCAATATTCGATAAATCGATGCACGTATGACACTCGAGAAAAGCAGTTAAGCGGTTAAATATTTAATATTTTTACTTGTTTTCAAATAAAAAATTAAAAATTTAGTAACTAAGGGCACGAATCAGACTCCTCATTGTATGCGAAAGGGTTAAAGATAGAATCCAACGAAACATTTTGTATGATTGAAGGGAATGATTAACTTATAATAAAAAGAGCGTTCAAAATCCCATTTTATCTATTTAAATAATAATAAATAAATAAAATAGCTTTTTGGTTCGGAAATCCATACCTTAGTAGCACACATATATTGTAAAACATTGTATGATATTAAACAATATTGGTAATATTGTATAATAATATTGTTATACATTAAATTATATAATATCTTACAATATTGTGCAAAAGGATGTGCTAACTGGGTATTGAGAAAGAAATTCGTTGTTAGTCAATGAAATGCGATGAAGATAAAATGAGCCGTTATAGATTTGATTTCTAAATCATCGGATATGATCCTCTGAGAATTTCTTGCATGCATTCTATTGATGGTGTAATCGCCTTTTAAAGCCAAAAATACAAATTTTTTTTAGTTATATTAACGTCTCGTTTTAAGGCAACATTAGAGATATTTTGAGTTGGTCCTTGTAATTTTGAACAGTGGGCAGTAGACGAGGATAATACCTGAGCTTATAATCTATTTTTGGATGTTTGGCCCCAACGGATTTAATGTTGCACCACACTGCTTATACAACGGAGCAGTCAGTTCTCGAACTTGAAACCCTTTGGTTCCAAAGCCGAAACACATCATACAAACTATTGAGCTTTAGCTGGAATTTAATCTTTTTGACCGAATCTGTCGTTTGATTCCGGCAAGTTTTTTTAGTGATTCATCACCGATATGTGTGTTTTAGATGGACGCAGTTTTACTAACCGGCTGGAAAACTAGTCTGACACAGAACGACATTTGTAGTCACAAAATCTATAATAAATTTTATTTATTTGAAACAAGACTTTTTTGAGTTATCGCTTTTTACATGTGTATGTAAATACAGATAGACAGACAGTCGACCATTTGCTGGATTTAGCTTAAAATTTGATATATATCTACATTATAGATGTTAATACTGTGCACCCAATTTTATCCATCTAGTCCTCTTCGTTTCGTAGTTATTGTATTATATTTAAAAAAAACCCGCACAGACAGACTTATTCGGAAGGGATTTTAACCAAAATTTGATAGAAATCTACAATTTGGTGTGAAAACCGAACTTCCGAATTTCATCCAAACAAGCTCAACGCGCTTTTGAGCTAAACGGACTACTCTTTGCTTCAGACAGGCAGACATAATTTTAAAAAATTATTTTTTTAAATTCTCGGAGGTCTGAAAAATGGAAATTTATCAAAATCTCGGAATTTTTTTTTATTATTCTCTATTTATGAGTTTCGCCATACTCTTTAGTATTTGGAACGGTGAAAAGTGGCAATGTAGTAAGTCATACTACTGACCTCCGATCCACCACGAAGGTTCATGGATAAATCACGTAAAACTGAATGACCGGATCACCCCAACATCAACACTGGCTTTAAATGTGTTGAGTCCTAAGGGCCATCACCGGTCACGGTACAACTCTCCAAGTAGGGAGTACGTCCCGTCATTAATGGGAGGGTTAGAACTTCCACTTATTATTGTGCCCACCGGGTTGGCGAGATCCAACCACCATGCTGGAAGAATCTCATCCTCATTTCGAGGTCCCCCCCTCGGGGTTTCGATCTATGGATCGACTCGAATGCCAAATTCCATCTTCTGCCATGGAGTCTAGAAACTGATATAAGCATTATATATTTAATTTGAACAACATATTAGTGTGCAAATAAACCTATGAAAAGAATATATACTTATAATAAAACTCAATGTGTGTGTGTGTTGGCGCCCAACAGGACTATTGGACCTACAACTACCAAATTTGCCATATGTATATACTTTGGGTGTCGGGAATGTGCACCTCGGAGCCTTTTTTTTTTCGAATTTTTAATTAGGATTTGAATTGATTCAAACAAATTAAGCAAAATTTCGATAAAAGTTGTTTTTGTCCTTACTCTCATTAAATTGCCGGATGCAATTATTGCATGTATTCTCGCATCCTTTGAATTCTGAAATCGTCAAAGAAAGATAAATAACCCCGAAGATTAAGGTGCTTACCTTTCACTTAGCGCATCAAGATGAATGTCAATAAACAAAGAAAGAGATAGGCATTGATCCCATTGTGAAAGCAGCATTTTTTCCGAAAACTTTCTTAAAGGCGTGCAACAGATAAGTTTGTTGACCGAGCAATCATTAAATGATATAAAAAGACGAGGCCTTCGCGCATTCGATAATATGTTGAAAATACCGATGCGTTATTTTCACAAATTATACAAAAACATCCGAAAAACCACTGCAAGAATTCTTTTATCGGTATGAAAGCTCACTACTACTTATTTTATACACCATTCAGATCAGTATTTGGAAGATATATTTTTGAGTCAAGGTACTGTAAGAAAAATAAAATTTCAAACAAAATATTTCGACACTAATTATTTTCTTTCGTGTTCATACATTTTCAAAATCCCTTTGAAATCTTGGGAATATGTCTTTTTATTATCTGGTTTATGCAATATAAAGAAAAATAGTGATCGGCAAAAAATTCCGACTAAAGGTTTCCACGTTTTGGAATTCCCTGACGTTCCTGAAAGACACGTTTTTTGAAAATGTACGTCTGCCAGTCTGGGACTAGGATAAGCCATAAACGCTTTGATTTAGGCGAGAGAAATTTAGTACATGGTATTTGTACCAAATTTGCAGATTTCTATCAGATATTGAGTAAAATAGGTTCAGAAGAATTCTGACTGTTCGAATATAAATTAACATGATAATTGAAAAATGGCGAGAATTAGATATATAAAATTCAGTAAATATATTTATCATCTATAGTGCAACTATCTATCCTAGTTTGAGTTAAATCCAACAAATGGTTTATTGACTGTCAATTTGTTCTTTCAAAAAACATGCAAACGCGATAATTCAAAAAAATAGTGACTTAAATATATCACATTTGGTGTGGGATGGGCCGCAGTGGCTTGGTGGAATTTATAAATACTAATGGGAATGCTAATTATATTTATATGAATAAAAATCTGTCGTTTTTTTGACATTCAAACTTTAATCTCTAAAAGGGTCGTGGAAAGTATGCTTTACGGCAATTTTTTTCACTTTTTGTTAACAAAATAGGGACTAAATATCAAAAATATACGGTGTCTCGGCTTCGGAGCCAGAGGGTTTCAGGTTCGAGACTCGATTCCACCGAAGAACTGTCGTGTGAGAGGGTCTCTTGCACGTTCAATCAGTTAGTCCAAAAGTCCTCCCACTGGTGTGGTGTGGAGAGGGGGATGCCAGTTCAAGTGTCATCCTCGTCATCTGACTGCGGTTTAAAATTACAAGGTCCATCCCAAAATAGCCCTAGTGTTGCTTTACAACGAGACGTTAATGTAACTAAACTAAACTAAACTTGCTGAGGGATTTTGTGACTACAAGTTCAAATTTCTGTCAATTTTTTGTTTCAGTATGTTGGGAAAAACTGATCTACAACAGGATTTCTGAATGCTATTAACGCAGACCAGGGATTATTCACCAAATAACTCGCCAAGATTGCCACGATAGATTCAAGAAAAAAATGCCAAGTTCTCAGCATAATTTAGTACTTCATAACTGTACTCTAGTGTCATGTAAGGCGCTGAATGGCATGGCAAGTTTATGAAAGAGTATTCGAGAAAGCTTTGGGGAGACCATCCCGTTAGTTTGTAGAAGTTTTGCGGATTCAATTCGTATATGGATAGTCGAAAAAGTGAAATGGTCATTGCATATTATATATTACATTTTCTTGGCATAATAGCACTGTCTTACCTGAAAACGTCGTTACCCCATCCAGCGAATGCAGTGAATACTCTTGGGGCGAGATCTCTTGCAGGGTTGAGGGGTGCTCCACAGTTTAGGGGGAAGGCGAAGATGACGGCCGACAAGGACAGTCCAATCAACAAAGGGTAGGAGCCTTTGGGCACTGCCATGTTGTTCGGATCTGTGACAGCCACGATTGCCAGCATCAACATCATGGTACCCACGATCTGTAAGAGGAGAAAATTGTAGTAAAATGAAGAAGAGTTAATATGAGGACAGCTACTATAGGCAATGGATGGCTACACCTATCTCAGGAACAACATATGACCCAACCAACGAGACAATGGCAAATGATTGTCTCATGAGAACAACTTTTATTAGTATTAATTTTGAAACGGAATAACAAACTATTTTGTTATCGTTCGCGTAAGTAAGTAGTAAATAAACAATTTTTTATAACAAAGAAAAATTTATTTTTAGTTGAAGTCCCCCCCCCC
>JAPMOQ010015762.1:1247783-1260795 GCA_026543055.1 Argiope trifasciata | reverse complement strand
GAGATAGGTATTTAATTATATTAGCTAAATTTCCCATTGAAGGCCCGGTGTCATACTTTTATTAGGCAGACTAGGCAGAAGCCTAGGGCAAATAGGCTGAGAGGAACCACAAACAGAAAGACTATTATTTTTAAAAAGACTGTTTCTAATTGCCGTGTTTTGAAAAATACATATGGAACATAAGTTTTTGGTTTATTAATAATACATAAGTTTAATTAATAATACATAAGTTTTAATAATAACAGTTTAATACATAAGTTTTTGATAAATGCATATCGTATGAATGATTAAAAAAATAAAAATAAACTAAAAATAAGAAAAGTATTTGTAATGTATAAATAGATAGTTTTTATCCATTCCATCACGTTCAGCTTATTTTTAGAATATTTACTAAAACCAAGTATCTGTTTCTCTAATACACTCTTGTAAACTGGGTCAGATTAGATAAATAGAACAAGCAGTCGCATCGTTAAAAAAATAATAAACAAAGGAAAAATATTAATCCAAATACACCATTAGCATATTTAAAATCTGCTGGAACATGAAGCTGAATTACAGCTCATATTAAAAGAAGGAGCCTCATAATGTGCATTTTCTAGGGCCGTGAAATATTAGAATCTGCCACAAGGGAAAGCCGGCTTTTTTCCTTCCATTCTGGATCAACCAAGACCGCCAGACGGCGTTGTAGGTCGCCGGTCAGGCAGTCAAGGTCGTTGCGCCGATGACGGAGGATCTTGAAAACAGAAAAAACGTGATGCCCACCGGCTTGACTGACCTGTTACCTACATCTCCGTGTATATCGGTCGGATCAGAGAGAGAGAGCATTTGTTGATGAATGGTGAAGTATGGACAGTGGCTTTTTTATTGCATTAGCTGTGTAATTTGAGTGTAAACCAAGAGTATTTACATAACATTTGATGATGCTGATTGTGAGCTAATTCCATCTTAGGTAGATACGTTTTTTTTTTTTTTTTTTTTAAATCATGTGGGATTATGATGGTGTTTTCTCTTGAGGGTTTTAGGAGTCTTAAAATGTGAAAACCGAAAAATTGCTGAAGCCTCAAAATGCGCAGGCAATGATTTAAAGATGTATCCCTTTATTTATTTTACCATTTCAGACTGGATTATTCGGTTATCAAATATTCCGAAAATATTTACTTCGTTTTTTTCAGTTTAGTTTAGTTTAGTTATATTAACGTCCCGTTTTAAACCAACACTATGACTATTTTCGGATGAATATCAAAATTTTGAATCGAGCTCGAATGAAGAGGACGATACTTGGGCTGGCATCCCCTTCTTTGAGAACATTTATACTATAACAAATTAAAGATTTTTTTAGGTCAAAACAGAAAAAAGCAAAAATAATATAAGGTAATCAAAATACCTGTTTCAATAATAATAACAAATTAAAAAATAAATGTTGTGACCTAAAAGTGCCGCAATTTAAATTATGTCAGGGTAGACTATTAAAATCAATGACTCATGCCAATTGAGTTAAAAATACATTTAATGACATTAAAGGACACGATTTACAAGATGACAATACTATTTATGACAGTAACATTTAACATATATGTATTAAAATATTACTCTGGGACTACATCATGCTTTACACTCGCCTAGAAGACACAGACTGATGGTTCACGGCAGCGGCTGATAGTGTCGAGGAAAACAGTTAAGGTTACAATGTTTGAATTTTGATATCAAAATGTGAAAGTTGAAATGTGAATGTCAAAATTGAAAGAGGAATTCCTTAAATTAACATTGCAACTTTACGTGGTTTTGTATAGAAAAATATTTAAAAAATCACTTTTTAAAATAAAAAAATCTCGGAGAAAGTTATTGCTCCCCCCCCCCAAAAAAAATGGCAAAAAAAATTTAAAGATTTTAAATGAAAAGTGCCACTAAAGTATAAACAAATCACTAAAATATTAAAAAAAAAAAACTGGAAAAAGATTTTGAAAAAAAAAGTGCTACTAAAGTATAAATGAATTACTAAAGTATTTTAGATGCACATGTTATCTTAACAGAAAAAGTTATTTCACGCCACTCTGTGTTATCTCTAATTATTATTATAAGAAAAAAATATAGGGGCGCTACTCACCGAAATAGACAGCATAGAGGACAATGGAGGCTACGAATGCGCCTGCGTACTGGGCGAAAAAGAAGGGCAGTACTTTCTTCCAAGAGCATTTCCCCACTGTCGCCATTGCGAAGGTCACGGCTGGATTCGCGTGGCAACCTGAAACAAATCGCATTTTCTAGATTAAATAACATTTCTAAGTATGAAAAATCCAAAATAAAAATAAAATTGTAGTAATGTCCAACCAAAAAGTAGTGAGGAATTACAGAAGACATCATCTGATGTTAGATCAAAGCCCCAAACCAAAGCTTAAAATATATGATACAAACGAAGAACAAAAATGTATTGCTTTTGATCGTTTGTGTTTACACCGTTTTATCCTTTTATTAGGATTAAATTACTTATTGGTATCCATATCAGTGAATACGACATTCTTTATCTTCTTTAACAATTTAATTTAGTCTTTATGTTTTAATTCTCTGAAAAAAAAAACTCCGGTTTTATAACATTTGTTTTATATTTTATTCTACAATTTTAATCTTAACAGTGTTGAATTTTTTATTCGTGTGATAACCATTTTTATATTAATTTATTTAAGAATATTTTTAATTATTATTATTTTCGTAATTCATACTGTTAGAAACTGAATTATTTTTTAAAAAATTGTGTCTGCCCATAAAAATTCAGTTATCACATAATTCAATGTTTCGCGCTCTTGAAAATATAAACTCTAATAACCCTCTTTCTGAAACTGCAAGTTTTAAAAGTTAATTTTACGCGTGTTTTATTTGCTACCTTCCCAAATAAACTTCGCGGTGTATATTCTAAAATACATATAAATGACTGTTGCGTAATCAATCAAGTAAAGGTGCGGAAAGGAACTGCAGTGAACTGAGCATTGAATGACGTGTGCAGTTCGACAGACTTTGTATTTAGAGATGATTTTGAAATAGCTGTAACGGTTACTGTGATGTAGTGTTTTTTATGTTTATCTTCATGTTTTATGTCTGTGTCCAATAAAGAAGATATTTTAATGGAAGTGTCTGCTGAAACTTATTCAAAGTGCTAGAGCAGCTGGTAGCTGCTAGGAATCTTTACATAGCAATGATATTAATGGCGCTACATTAACAGATTCTGATATAGTTATATTAAAACCCCGTTTCAAACCAACACTAAGGTTAATTGGGGAAGGACCTCATCATTTTAAAACTCGGTCAGATGACGGGGACGGCACTTCAGCTTCCATCCTCCTCTTTAAACTTCCCCCATTTGGGGGGGGGGCATTACGTATTTAGCGTCACCTTACATGATGGTTCTTCGGTAGAATCGGGTCCCAAAACTGAAACCCTATGATTACGAAGTCGAGACCTTAGCACCAGGCTACCGTTTTCCCTTCACTGGTATAACTGGCCGATATACATCATATAACTCGTTAAAATAACCATCTTTCGGAAGCTGTAAGTTTCAGAGTTTGTGTAATTTTTGTAATTTTACGATATTAATTAATTATCGAACATTGGTAAAATATATTGTATAAAACATACACACTCATAGAAATTATTTTATTATAGTACAAACAGCTCTGGTTTTACTTTTAGAACACGAATGGTATGAAATAATGTGCTTTCGCCTTGAAGTGTATGGATCTGGTTCTGGATGATTTGAATCTGTTTAGTATATAAACGTCTTGCCTTCTCAAAAAGCAAGCTGGAATATGATTATTTTGCTTTATTGAAGGGAAAAGAAAAGTAACTGTACGTTTCATCTTGATCAGGTATGGATGAATGAAGTTCTGCTGGTCCTTGAGCGCGTAATGGCTCGGTGAGTGCGATTCGTATTTAGAAGACGTATGAATGAAATCACGCGACAGAGTTTTACACACGAGTCCATTGAGAGATGTTAGAAAATATGCTTTCTGGAAATGTCATCAGAAAAGAGAATTTAGTATAGAAAGATAATAGTTTAACATAAACTTTAGAAATATACAGAGCGATTTTCAAAATGAGTAGACAAAAAAAAAAGGTATTGAACGAAGTGTTGTTTCTTTAAATTAACTTAATAATCGTTTTAATTAAATGGGTTTTACTAACAATTATTTTAAAATATTTCGTAGAAATAGCATTGTAACAATAATAATAACATAATTCGTTGAAGTAGCATTGTAACAATTATTATAAAATAATTCGGAGAAATAGCATTGTAACAACTAGAATAAAATAATTCGGAAAAGTAGCATTGTAACAATTAGAATAAAATAATTCGGAAAAGTAGCATTGTAACAATTATTATAAAATAATTCGGAGAAATAGCAAATTAGCAATTAATAATAAAATTATTCGGAGAAATAGCATTGTAACAATTATTATAAAATAATTCGTATGAGCAGCATTGTAACAATTATTATAAAATAATTCGGTAAAATAGCATTATCATAATTCGTAATGCTAAGGAAATTAAGATATCCGACAAGGTTCGAAGTAGATTTTAAAATGTATCTAACATTTTTGCAACGCACTGTGAATATCTATGAGCAATAACTTGACAAAAGAATAGTATTGGTGTGCAATGTTTTAAAAAAAACTTAGGAAATTAGAGAAAGAATTGTACGAAAAGATTTTAGTTATATGCTTTTGTTTCTGAGGATATTTAACGTTAACAAGCCGAAATTTTTGCGCAGTTATTTTTTTCAGTAACGCCATCTAGCCACTCCAGCGTCCCAACCCTTTTTACTGGGTTGACTTCATTCATATATTTCATTCACTCATCCACAGATCGCAATTTAGACCTGAACCACATCTGATCCATTACCGCTAGTGGTATTACTCTCGACATAGAGGACTTTGTGGCCACAACAGATTTATGCGGCATCAGTCACCACCACACACTGGGAGTCTTCGACTGGAGTGGTCGAACTCGCAACCCAAGGATTGCGAATCCAATGCCCTACCTTATCAACCTGGCTCTAGCCCTTCTTAGTTATATGATTCGCAATTAAGAAAAGAATTTCGATTACTTTTTAACCTTGAATTTAAAACCTTGAAAATCTGTTGATTAATGAGTGAAAAAAGAACAACTCTAGATCAAGCAATCAATTCTATGGAATCTTTTGCTGGATGCAATAAGATGAATTCATCTTTTATTTTTGAAGCGCATAGAAAAAGAGGACTCATATTTCCTTTTGCAATTGTTTAAAAAAAAATTTGTAATTATAAGTTATCCATCAGAACTAGTTAACTTTGAATGAATTGTTTTTCCCTACAAATGAATTAACAGATGGATCCATAACTAGATTTGCATCATAATTTGTATCTTTCTGTTATGCATTATATTTTGAAACCTCTTTGCATCATATTTTGTTTTATCCATATATACATTACGCAATTATTTTCATAGTCGAAAATCTTAATTCTAATATTCTAAATCAAAAAATTACCTGAGACTCCACCGGTGACTGCTATGGCGACCATCAGAGCCAGACCCCATCCTATAGGTCCAACAATGGCGCCTACGTTTTTGACTTCACTGAAAACAATGACAGCAATCACAGCGTTTCCCAGCAACTATAAAAGAGATATGCATTATTTATTATTATTATTTATTTATTTATTGCAATAATATGACACTTATTTATTACAATAATATTATTTATTTATTGCTTAACATTCACTTAACGCAATAACATTTTTTATTTATATCAACAAATATAACATTATTTATCTTTATCATTATATATTTATTGCATAACATAATTATACATATTCAGATCAAGATTTAAAAACATTGATCATAATTAAAACCCCTCAATCTAATTAACTGGTTTTAACTATCCACCTTCAGCAATCAGCTGTTCATCTCACTTGTTGAGAGCAAAATGTTAATCATGCTCATTGTTTTCGAAGAAATATATGGTAGAATTGAATACAGTTGGGTTTTTTTGATTGTTAAGACTTATTTGCCTCATAACCATTAGGTATTCGGATCTGCTTGAAAAACACCAGATCCAAATATCTAATGGTTTAGTGAAGAAACAATAAACCAGTGATATTGTATTTGAAATTCGAAGACACTTGAAAACTTGTCATGCTTTGAAAATGCTTTATAAAGTGCTTTTTAAACGCTTTGTAATCATTCATTGAAAACAAAATTAAGAGTAATATTTTGGTAGATAAAAAATGAAAATAATTATCAAAATTAAATAACAAAATAATTGAAAAATTAACAAAAAAACAAATTAACCCTTTAAAAGTGAAAGTCATTGATTCTTCCGTTATATTGAATAAAATTAATTCCTTCATTCGGAATTGGCGCAGTTTGGCCATATATGACTTTTTAACCATGAAACACCGCAAAACCAAACCTTAATTCAGAAATCACTAAATCTTGGGGAATCGGTTATAAACAAAGGCAATTAGACTCGTCTATCATAACTTGAAATAGGAACCACGAGATTTCCCATCATCCTTCACCTTTTTCCATCACATTATCAGTCAAGGCGCCATCAGAACGAATTTTGATTGATTTATGCGGTCACTTCATAGCTAATTTTAAGAGGGAAAAGATATGCAATTATTCGATGACAAAATCTACCACTGAAACTCCCAGCCCTGGAACCGCTCTTATGTGAGCGTTACGCGACCATTCATTGGGCCCTTCTGTAACAGCGGCGGAGAGAGAGCCCTTGACACAATGATCCAGAGTTCAGGCCATCGATTGCACCGGAGAACCGGAAATGTCCCATCACCTCCATTCAAATTACTTTCGCTCATGGCTGCGGTTAAATTTTACACCTTACTTGTTCTAACCGAAGAGAAAGAAGTCCGTAACATAATAAAAAAGATTTTGTTAACATTATATATATATATATATATATATATACATGTGTGTGTGTGTATGTGCATATATATATAAAGAGAGAGAGAAAGAGAGAGAATTTTCTTAAAAAGCTATGGACGAAATTTTCACGCTAATAAAAGAATAAGAATTTTAGCAATACAGAAAATAAAAACCGTTTTCTTTTTTCTTCTGTATCAGGGGAAAATAAAAGGATAAATCATTGTGAAAGAGGAAAAGAAAAGGATATTTTTATAACATTACTAGAAAGGAAGAAGTGGGGCGGGGGATTTATAATATATAAAAAAGGAATGCCGGCATCCAAACCTTGGGGTAGAGCGTCTTCCCGCCGCTGTGGTTCAAGCCTGGCTCTTGTTGGTTGGCTGTTTTTTAACCTGTTTTGTTATATCTGTGGGGTGTGTGAAAAAGTCCAACTTGTTGACAAAGGCTGTACGATCATTTGTATGAGTGTTATCTGCGTATGGAATGAAATCAGATTGCACACCTCGGGTGCTCGGGGGGTCTTTGCTCTCAAAGTTTCTACACCCCTCTTTCCCCGACTTTTTGAGCTTGGCTTGAATGGGTGTCCAATTCAAGGAGTGTAAGTAACAATATCAAAACGAATAAGAGTTTTATTAGTGCAGAAGAGGAAAACCTTTTTTAGTTCTGTTATAAAAAGAGAAAAGAAAAGAGAATTTCCATAACATTACTAGAAAAATGGGAATTTATAACGTTAAAAAAGTTTTAGTTTTGCGGAAAAGAAAAACATTTTTGAGCATTATTATGAAAGAAGAAAAGAAAGGTAAAATATATAACATTACTAGAAAAAAATGAAAGACGTGAATTTTTAATATATAAAACCTTTAAGTAATAATAATTATAAGAAAAAAAAGTATAAGAATTGTAAGGAAAAAAAAACTTTTATAGTGCTATTATAAGAAGGGGTATAGGAAAGATAATTTTTATAACATTACTGGAAAAAGAAGACAGATGGCAATTGACAATATTAAAAGAAGAAATAGAGGAATTTATAATATTAATGAAGAAATAAGAATTTTAGCATTACTGAAAAGAAAAAACCTTTTTTAATTCCTTTATAAAAAGAGAATAGGAAAGGTAATTTTCATAACATTTCTAGAAAATGAGAAAGATGGGAGTTTATAATATGTAAAAAAATAAGAATTTCAGCACCGCATATAAATTAAGTCTTTTTATTCAAGTTATAGCGTTATATGTTTAAAGCAATAAAATGAATCTAGATGCCAAATCTGAAAAAGATAAACTATATAAAAAAATCAATGAATCTTATCATAACCGTATAAAAATCCATTATATTTCTTTTTTCAATCCCTACTATTTGTTCCCTAAATATATAGTTCAATTTTTCGGTCATTATTAAAATACATTTTATTCACACACTCATCCTTTTTTTCTAATATTAACTCACTCATTAAATTTAGTTAAGTTTTTGAAATTTTAAATAGAGTTTTAACAGTTTGCGATGAAAATTGATGTCAACTGGTAGAAGCTCAATCGGTAAAATGCAAGGATTTCAATAATTTTTTTCACGAGAAGGTGAAGAACGCGAGTTCAATTCTTGCGAAAATCAACCATTTTTATATATATTTAATATTTTTTTTTTGATAATTATTTAATAAAAATAAAAATTTTCCTTTGCTGATCTGTGTAGGAACAGAATTTTTAAATAAATTATTTTACTCGTTTAAACATGAAATATTAATCAAAGGCATATTAATCGATAATCAAAAATATTAATCGATTATCAAAATCATTTTTTAAAAGGCAGACAAAACAGTATTAATTAATTTCGCCTTCCTCAAACATGTCCCAATTTCACACACTTAAGAGTCGCTCATCAGTCGATCCCAACACCCTTTTGACACACTGCCGGATGTAGGTTTTGTGGACACCCCGCACCGACCCGATCTCGACCTCTGCGAGCCTCGAAATTTGTCACACCTACAATTTCATTCCCATTGTCCGGAGTGCCTCTGTCGAACAGCAAAAGCCTCCGACATTGAGCAACGGTGCATCCTTTTTTGGGTTACATTTACCGAAGGGGCGTATGGGATGGGAAAAAGTGTTTTGCAAGAAATACGCTAAGCAAAAGTTGCTTTCTTATTGCGAAAGTGTTGACTGTATGCTAATGCGAAAATCCTTTGGTTTCATATATACATGTATGCTAAATAATATGTATGTATATATCTACACTAATATTATAAATATGAAAGTTTGGATGCTTGGATGGAGGGATGTTTGCTCGTCAATCACATCCGAACGGAATTGGATGAAATTTATCATAGAGATAGATTATAGTCTGGAATAGAACGTACTATTAGGCTACTATTTATTCCGGTTCATTGAATGGTTCATTTTTTATGAATTAGAATTTAACTTTCGAGCAAAAATGCTGAGAAAAAATCACGCCTAAGATGAGTAAGGCTCCAGTTTTTTTCCAAACAGTAATGAGGTTAAGCGTAGTATAGTTTCGACCCATTATTTCAAACGATTCTATTTACGTTCTTAGTGTTTGATGCATTTAAAATCAAATGTTGTTAATGAATCGATCTTTCAAATTCATTCTGATGTACTTTTAAATGAAAAGAAAACAGAATATGGGAAATAAAATTTTCTAATCTGCGTTACCTCAAATGACATAGGAAAGTCAGACATGTGCTGGCGGTGAAAGTTCGTGTGTGATTGTTGGCAACTATGTTTTAATTTAAGTTAAAAGTTTAAAAATTACGTGTATAATACTGTTGTAGCTATCTCCATCCATAAATAAAATGGATTTGACTTGATTTTAAAGAAACACGGATTTTTTTTATATTTCAAGTGCACGCTGTAAATAAATGGTTTTTAAGTTAGTTGTGTACTATAAAATGGGTTAAGTGGCATTTTTATGCTATATATTTTTCGCTCATAGTTTTAAATGCATTGTTTTTTGGGTAGTTTTAATCTTTTTGATTTGTTACTACTTGATAGTTTTTCGAAATACCCGGAAAAAGCAAATCTAATTTTTCGAAAAGATGTAATCAAGTTTGGGCTATGACAGTAACTTGAAGCAGAAAGTTGAATCCTCAAGAAGAATCGAGGAAGCGGAGCGTCAGGCTGCATATAAATCAGCTGAAACGCCATAAACGGTATTGAAATAATGTAATAGATCAAACTTTCTTCTAGATTCACATCAAAATTTCCACGCGTACGAAGTCGCGGGTAAAACTTAGTATACTATATAATATGTACATATGTATGCTCGTATTATACGTAAGTATATAATTTTTAAATCAGAAGGCAGTTTCGAGGACAGTGAAGACACTTTGCATTTTTAAATTCTCTTTAGGAAACGCATTATTTATTTACAAGAGGCGCGGACAACCAACCATAGTGTGGCACAAGAGCGAATAAAGCAAGAACAGAGCAAAATAAATTATCCTTGCTCTTGTGTAACATGAGATATTATTAGGGAAAATACTTTTTCACAGTTCCTATGTGCAATGAGATTTTGATAGGGAAGCGCCGAACCAGGCGTGGGAAATACAGGGGTCTTTTAGAAGAATTTTGTTGGCTGCCAATTTTCTATCCCCTCACTCGGAGTGTGGGTAAGTTTAGTTATATTAAAATCCTGTTTTGAAGCAAAACTAGGATTATTTTGGGATGGACCTCGTCATTTTGAATCGCGGTCAGATTGCGCAGACGACATCTGAGCTGGCACCCCCTCTCCACAACGCACCAACGGGAGGACGTTTGGACTGATAGATTTATCGTGCCCCAACCGGCTTACAAGGCTGTTCTTCGGTAAAATCGGGTCTCGAATCTGAAGCCCTCTGGTTCCGAAGCCGAGACCTTACCACCAGGTCACCGTGGCATCACATTTCGAGTGTGGGAAAGATAGCGACTTTTAGATGATTCAGCAATTTTACAAGGCTTCTGTTGAATTAATTGAATAGAAAAAGTGGAATGAGATCAGGAAATAAGAGAATATTTTAGAGTGAAGTTAATATGGGCTAAATCGAGCAAAAAATTGAAGAATTAATTACATTTAAATTAGATTTTTATATATCATTACACACACGCATATGTATGTTTGTACTTTCCTATTTCCTGATCCGATTTCTCCTTTTTTTATTTAATTAACACTACACGAACTCTAAAATTGAGAGTAAGATTAAGTAATTGATTTCCTAATAAAGGGATAAAAATCTGTCAATATAAACAAATTCTTTAAAAAAATCCCTATAATTCCCTTGCCTAAATCGACACGTGTAAAGAAATTCCTATCAGAATTTCACAGTATATAATCATGGTGATAAATATTTCGTTTGCCATTTTCTCTTTTGCTCTTACGGGACTCTGAAGATTGACGTAATACTTCTTGTAACACTTCTTGCTTAAACATAAAGTATGCCTCCTGGGATGGAATAAAGCTTAGTTCAAAAACTCACAGTGTCTTTTCTCTCTCTCTCTTCTCATAACTCTGTTTCAAAAATATATGTTTTACATTTTATATTTACAACACAAAGAAGAAGAAAAGGTTGAATTTTTTCTGACATCCAATATAATAGCATACCCAATTCTTAAGCTTTCTTTAAAAATCTTCGTTTTGGCAAGTAAATCAATTAAGTATGGAAATAAATAGTTATTTTGCAATGAAATATTATTTACTCGTTTACAAATTATAAAATCAGTAAATTGGTTAATATTTTAAAAAATCTTCAAACTGAAAACTAAAAGAAATAATAATCAAATAAATAATAATTATAATAGCTAAAAATGCACATCCGAAATCATAAAAAAAAGATGCAATACTTTCTTCAACAAATTAATTAGGTTCCGTTTCAATAAGGAAATACCATGTTTAGCAACCTATGTGTATGATCGTTATTTAATAAACATCGTCTTGAACTTTTATTTACAGTATAAAAGGAGAAAGTATGAGGTGTAACTTGGCATTCTGATATCAACTATAAATGTCAATTACTTTTATGAAGGTACTAGCCGCCTTTGGCGACCAGCTGGTTCGCCATGAGTAATGAGTTCTAAAATTTCCAATTAAATCATATATTTTTTAGACAAAATTTGAGAAATAGTTTAAGTTAAAAGATTCAGTTATTAGTTGTTAAAGAGTCAGTAACTTTATTCGCAAAAACTTTTTGAGTTTAATGCTCTTATAATTTATCGATTATGCTTCCAAAATATTAAAAATGTTTTTTTCGGTGATATTGCCAAAATGTTAAATATGTTTTTTAAAGAAAGCGAAAAAAGGAAAAAATTATTGAATTAATGATGCAGATATTGCAAACGATTATAGAAATATGCCATTAAGTCGGGATTCCAATGCATATCCTGTCTAAATTCATTCAGGTTTACCGTAAATAAAGATAATTTATGGAATTAATGATATAAATATTGCAAACGATTTCTTAGAATCCTTTGCCTTGCATTTATTTTTTTAGAAGGTATCACATTTTATATTTATGTTATTTTATCCAGTCACGTGCTGAAAGTTGTATTTCTTTAGATTTGATTTGCGATGATAGTTGTTGTTTTTTTTTATTTGAATTTCCGGCATTGTTTTATTTTATTTTATCCAATCACGTGCTAAAAAACGGTTAAAATATTTCTTTAAAAATTCGTTAAAAATAGAAGCTTGAGTTATACATTAAAACACTGATACCATTAGAAAGCTAATTTTTTTTATCTTTAAATTGATGTTAAAATCATGTTTGTCCGATAATAATTTCGGAAGTTATAGCGGGAAAACGTCGAAATTTCGCTTAAATTTTAATTAATTCAAATTCTAATTAAAAATTCAAAAAAAGGGCTCCGAGGTATACATTCCCGACCTCCAAGGTATACATGTACCAAATTTGGTAGCTGTAGGTCCAACGGTCTGACCTGTAGAGCGCCAACACACACACACACGCACACACACACACACACACATTGAGCTTTATTATAAGTATAGATGAGTATTAGTATTTTTAAAAATATTTAGAAATAATAACGAAAATTTACAATTTGTCATGAATGTGTGTGTGTGTGTGTGTGTGTGTGTGTGTGTGTGTGTGTGTGTGT
>JAPMOQ010015762.1:1230038-1243973 GCA_026543055.1 Argiope trifasciata | reverse complement strand
TAATGAAACATATAAATTAGCAATATAAGAGAAAACGAAACTAATTAAGGAAACTGAACCAAAAATTATTTCGGATTCGAACAAGACAAAATATAAATATTAGAATGATTGAAACAATTAATAAAGAATCCGGTCTGAGGACTTTCTCAAGGGTCACCCTCAGACAAGGATTCAAACCAGGGATTTTTTCTGTGAAGAGTCTGACTTTCGTCAAGAAATTGACTCCTCGTGACCCGAAAATCCCAGAATATTGAGGTTTTGGAGATAGTATTCGAATCCGAAATAATTTTTGGTTCAGTTTCCTTAATTAGTTTCGTTTTCTCTTATATTGCTAATTTATATGTTTCATTAGTGTTTTGGTGGTTGCTACATTCGCCCACACTAAATTCCATGGCTGCCTTTAAAATTTTGAGTCTAAATTTTAGTCTTGTTCGAATCCGAAATAGTTTTTGGTTCAGTTTCCGTAATTAGTTTCGTTTTCTCTTATATTGCTAATTTATGTGATTCATCAGTATATTGGTGGTAGCTGCATTCGCGCACACTAAATATTATGATTGCCTTTTAAATATTAAGTTTAAATTTTGGTCTTGTTCGAATCCGAAATAGTTTTGTTTGAGTTTCCTAATTAGTTTCGTTTTCTTTTATATTGCTAATTTATATATATATATATATATATATATATATATATATATATATATATTTCTTTACAGTACAGAAATATATAATGCCAGTGTAATATTTAAATTACGTAATTCAGTTAAATATCAATCATAATAACAGATGAAGTCAATCAAAGCAAGTGATAAATGAATGACTTCATACGTTAATTAATTAGTTTATTAAATCATTATTTATTCTATCTATTTAGCTTAAGTAATAACAAAAAAATTGTGCGCTTGCGTGCGTACGTGTGTGTGTACCTGAGCGCAAGTGTGGATCTGAACAAGCCAGCAATTTTTTCTAAACAACTTAAAAAAAAAAAATCTTTATAATGATGCCAATTTAGCTACATAGCGTTGTTGTTGTTGTTGTTTTTCTTTTAAATTTTGATAATTTTTAAAATATATATATTCAGTAGTAATTTAATTCTTGAAAGTAGGTTACAAAGAAATTATTCTTTTAATGGTAATACGATGCCATTTAAATTATTTCCATGTAGAATGCGATTGAATAAAAGAAATAGAATAGGTATAAGGTTATTTAAATAATATATCGTTGATATATATCACAATTTGAAATTTAAAAATTGTTGAAAAACCCATAACTAATAAATTATTCATAACAAATCGAAATGTATCAAAACCATTAGCACGTATGAACTAATTGATTGCCAAAATTAAATTATTAATAATAGACAACTGTATGGTAAAATAAAATCCAATATTCTTTTCGTAGTACAGAAATTATTTTGTTAACGGCACACTTACATTTTTTTAGAAAAACTACTTAAATAATACAAAATTCAAATGAAAATTATATTTTAAATATTATTGCTTCAATATAATAAATTTGTTTATGCATTTGGTTAAATGCTTAAATTAAAACTTTTTCTACGTAACTCAGTGAACTTATCAATATGTGTTATAATTCTAAGAAATTGTTGCTTTAATCTTAAAACAGAAGTGTTTTCTTATATTTCATGTCAACATATTAAGCAAGTAGATTTTAATATACGCAAATATGAGCTTTAATATACACAAATATGAGCTTTAATATACGCAAATATGCTTTTAATATGCCCTCAGTTTAAACACATGATAAATGTAAAAAATATTTACATGAATAATTTTAATATATTTAATGTACTTTAAAATAAAAACAAACAAGTACATAAATGTATGAAATCTATTACTTTTAAATTATAAATGTGTTTTAAACCTTAAATAGTTTCATTTTTTATTTCATGCAACAGGTAACAAACAAAGTAAATTATGCTTCTCTTTCATGAAACATATATCCATCATTCTCATTTGATTGTTTACCACAAGAGTTCCAAAAGAACTCAAGATTCGGTCTGTTTATTTCAATAAAAGTCTAAACGAACCTTTCTTATTACTTTGCCTCAGCAATCATACGAAAAAAATTACCCTTTACAGTTTAATAAGATTTCTATAATATGAAAAAAAAATAAGGAAAATCATATTTGTAAACATTTTTCGTGTTTGAGAGAAGTTGCGACAAATGATATTCTTTTACGAATCACTGGACCGTTGCAATAAACTACAAAAAAAAATTGCTATACGAACATCTTTAATTGTTCTTCTTTCTTTATTTAGTTAATATATTAAAATAAATAGAATATAGAATCGGTTTTCTTAAAACAGCAAACTTTTGGGGGAAAATATTTAAAAATATCGTTTGGTATTTGAAATTCTACTGCTATTTTGGCAGATTTGATTTATAAAAATATCGTTTGATATTCGAAGCTCTACAGCTATTCTAGCAGATTTTATAAACATTCTTTTATAATTAGAGAGATTCAGGTTAGTGGGATTTCCCGAGCGATTGATTTCCACCTTCCAAACATCAAAACTGAATGGGAATAATTTATTTTTAATATGTCACAAATAAAGAAGCTCAATCTAATTTTTTTAAATTTAACATTGATCGAAAATTAGAAGAAATATTATTATAATTTAAACGTTTTTCGCAAGAATAAAGAATACGAAATTCAAGAATTTTAAATAAATTAAATGAACAGTTTCTGAAATCCGTTAAAAAACTTGTTAATGCAATATTTCATACTGCTTAGTATTTGCTAACTAAAAGTATCTGTATAAATAATATTTTTAATGATGCCTAATTTAGCTGGATTCTAATTCTGACTCTAGATGTCCTGCTGAATAACATTTTATACAACTAATCATAATAATTTTGATACTTAATAATCAAACAACGCTTACCGAAATTCTGACTTTGTGATTTACTGATTGCCATGGCAAAAGCTAATTTCTTGAAAATCCCAACATTTTTTAGCTTTTCTTTTCAAATCAGCCTATTTCAGCTCGACAATTGCATTTTTTTACATCTAATATCTGTAGACAACCCGTTACTATTTTTTAACCATTCAGGGTTAACACGTGCATTGCTTAGGCATTCGGGCGATTGCTAACCGACAAACAAAATAATTCCGTTATTTGAAAAGTGTAAACAAACGGAAAAACTATTCATTAGTGTTGCCACAAATGATATGTCTAAAAGTAAAATTAATAAATAATATTATTTTAAACTCATTTGCTGTTAATTTGGTTAAATTGATTAAAGGTTTACTGTTCCTTCTCTGTCAATATTTCACCGTCAAGTGCAATATACATGCTTACTACGACATATGTTTGTTCTTTATCAAAAAATAAAATTCAAATCGTTTGCAAAATTACAAAACATGATTTGCAAATATTTCTACCACCGCATTCATTTAAATGTGAAGGTTATTTTTTTCCTCTTTAATTAATATTTTCTTCCCATATTAGGAGCCATTTAGTGAAATAGTTAAAAAAATCTTTATTTTTAATTTCATCAAATATTCCTTTGTTTTGTTTTGTTATGTTTATTTTATCAAATAAAATAATATTTATTCAAGAAAAATTATATTTGTATATACAGTAGTGGCCAAAACTGTGAAAACATTTTGAGAAAATGCAATTTTAGGTTTTATGACTCATAAGAATAATTTTATTAATAGAAGGGCTCTCTTTTACATTTACGTTTCTCATGTGACTGAGACGTCACATAAATTAACACCAACCATTACATTTCTTCTTTGCCATTGAAATATGATTTGAATAGGAAAAAATATTCTGAAGAAAAGAAATTTAATTTCTTCAAATTTGTTCGGTACTACATAATTATTTTGCATGCTTAATACGCTGTTATTTGAAATGCGAGACGGTTTTACCAATATACGCCTTCATATGCCTGTTTTACATGCTCCTCTTTTTAGCTCGCCTATGAAATACATACTCCGCCAAAATAACCCTCGTTTCGATAAAAACCGAAACATTTGAGAATTCAAAAAACTCATCTTATTTTGAAATTTTTATACAAGTTCAAAATATTTCATAAACATTGTCACCTAAACCAAACAAAGAAAGTATAAATAATTCGCCACAATGTGGGAAATACGGATGTTCAAGTACAGTGTTCCATAATCCAGAAAACGTAGAATTATTTCCTGGTTATCTACTTTATAACTTTATTTTAGAATAAAGACGGAACATTCTATTGTTTCGGATTCTTAAAGGAATATATGATGATTTTATATTGCTGAAAGAGTTTGGCTGAAATTACGTTTTTACGTTGCCTTTGTATATTTTGTTTGACCTGGAATTTAAAATATGTGATACATCATAAGTATGTATCTCATTTTTAGAAAAAATAAAGCTGGTAATAAATATTCGAAGTAGGCTTTATTTGGGTTTCAAGAAGGAAAGAGAAAAGTAACTCTGAGATGAAATGGTTGCAAATTTTTAAATCTGTAATTTGACGAAATTTCGGTAAGAATAACAAAAAAAAAGTTTTCGTAAGATTGATTCGTAATCATTCGTAAAATCTAGAAATATATTGAAGTTATTCGTATATATTCATAAAAAAGGAAGAAAATTCGTAACATGTATATAAATATATATTAGTGTTCTAACTGTTTTAAGATAACTTGGGAAATATTATTCGTAATTAATTGTACCTACCTTTTTAAGTTTTATGAACAATTGGGTTAATACTTTACAAACGTTTTATAACACTTAACAATCTCAGTGTCTACAATATTGTACAATACCGTAATAATATTATAGAATACGTTCCTCTACTTGGAAGGATACTCAGCCACAGAGTAAAAAATATCTCTAAATAATTTGAAATAGTCTCTCGTTGAAACAAGTCCTTTCTTCCCCTAATCATCTTCAATTAAATAGAGCAGTTTCATCTTTCAAAGATTCAAGTGTTAAAGTAGAAATAAAATGTGACAAAGTAAAAATTCCTGACAAAACAATAATTCTTTTTGACAATACAGATAGATAAGACATTATTTCCAGCATTTAATGATTGGTTCCTAATTTTATCAAAAGCATTTTTTTGAAGAACAAATACATAAATTAAAAACATTTATACAATCCCACACTGGTCCTGTTCTCGTAAATATACCTGAATCCATTTATCAAGTTTTTAAATGCATATCTAAAGCTCATTATTGCATTTTCTTAGATTTGGCAATAAGCAATATCCATCATCTAAATTTTACTCAACTGCTGGTCAGAATTTTTCTCTGTTATTGAAAACTAAATGCATCAGGGGGCTACTTGGCTCGCCGTAAATCCTTGTTATATTTGGTTTGAGATGCATCTCTTAGATATAACTTCATACCCATAATTCTGACGAACCGCCAACATTAACGCCGTGTTATTTAAGTCTGATGTATTACAAAAATTTTCTCACTGGAATCAGTTCATAGCATCATAGCATTGTGGTAAACATAAATAATCGGTTCTTTTTGTCTTCTAAATTTCACGATGTTGTAACTCCAAGCCTTTATTGATTTTGCAACCTACATATATAATAATAATAAAATTCTCGTGTTTGTAGAACGATTTCTTCTCATTTAAAAGAGAAAAAAAAATTCTCGTTTCCTTAATAGAAGAAAATCATGTTATGATATGTTAATGAAACAATAAAAATAGTTTGCACGTCATAGCAAAAATCTAATCTATTTTTTGGAAATTAGAATTTTAAAAAAATTGAAAAATTTCAGTCCTTTAAGTTTTGAAAAAGTGTAAAATTCATTTTTGCATGATAGTATTTTCAGAGTTTATAGCAGAAATACATCTAAATTTCGCTAAATTTTTATTGAATTGAAATTTTTAAAAATTCACTCTGAGATGTAGATTTTTTACCCCACCAAAATATTAATCTTCAAGTTTGATACTTCTGATCCAAAGTCTGGTATATAAAGGTCTGGTATATACTATACACATACACTTCCATCTTTATTATTAGAGGTAATAGTAAGTAAATTTTCTACATAGCTGGTCTTATCTGCAATTGAATTTATTTTTTTATATATACCATAGTAAGTGATTTTTTTCTACTGTGCACAGTTGCAATCAATGTTTATTTATTGCAATTTGTTCTAAAGCAACAGTAAATTATTATTATTATTATTTGAATAAATAGATCGACTAAACGAACATTTTGTTTCCAGTTAGCTTATTAATTTCCCACTGAACCAGAAAACTTAAATCAAATAACTCATAAATAACCAAAATGTATCATCACTTTAGGAACAAAGTTCACTAAGAAACAATACACGAACTCATGAAGCCATTAAATGGCAGAAAAAAAAGCTTATCATCCATTAAATTGTGACCTCAATCGGTTCTGTGGAGGACTTCCCAAGTCAGGCCATCGGTCCAAACTTACCAGCATTAGTTTCTGAGCAAACAAAAAGAAGAACTTCCAACAACAGACATGCTATAATGATTTAAAAAAACATGCAAAGTATAAGCAGTCCATTGCGCAAATCCATCCGACCCCATAAACCAAAATGGTAGCATGGAGGTTTGCTTGTCTAATTTGGAGTGTGACATCAAAAAGGCCGATACTTTTTCTGAAAGTGAATATACCCCTGGGGTTCTTCTTGTCAAGCGAAGACACAAAAGAAACACTTAAGTCTTCTACTGTTCCAACTCGAACAAAGCGGACAGGGCTGCTAGTCAATGTGTCGGATGGCAAAAGTGGCCTGACTTGTAGTAGTCAGTGTGGTTTGATAATGCCGGAATTGTCAAGGCGTGTAAATGTTGAAACCGATGACGCAAAGTTTGCGCAAGGAGGACGGAAAATTAATTGAACCCTAATTAAAACTGGATTGGAGGGATAATTTATGAAGCATTTTTTTTTTCTCTCGTTAAAATTGTTTAATGGTTTAGAAGAGTTTCGTGTTAGAATTAAAAAAAAAAAAATCCAAAATTTTATTATAGGATATAAATCTTATTAGTAGGTTTTAGCAATGAAAGCATAAAGATCTCCAAATCGTTCAGATTATTAAGAAATCAATTAGATAAAGTATGAGTTTCACAAAATGAATAAGTAAATTATGGATTTTACGATGCAAGAGATATATATATCTATGCTAGCCTGAATTTAATATAATGTTTAACACAATAATTAAAGCACTGAAACGTTTGTCATCATCTTAGAATAGTTTTAAAAAACTATTCAAAAAGTTTACCATTTCATAGTTTAAAAAAATTAGCTTTAAAGAACAGGGTATAAGTAAAGTAAAATTCTCTCTCGTTTAATAAGTTGAAGCAAAAAAGGTCTAAATCCCGCAAATGAAAGGTTAAAGGCAAATAATCTATTCATTTCTTTAATATTCCATTTTATTTTTGAATTGTAATTTTATTGGAATAAGCGAATAGATGATACTGTTGCAAGAAATTCCAGGCCACAATTGTAAGTGTATTAAATTTTGGAAATAAAAGATTTTGTAGCGTTACTATTAGGTTGAATATAATAAATTTAACGCCGAGTTTGAAACTATAATAATTTCAACTTTATGAAACTTTATACATCCCATAAATAAGGCAGGAAAAATGCTGCGAAATATAAAAAAATTATGCATTTCATTCATAAACAATTATTGTTAGTAAAAGTTTGCTGTAAAATTTTATATGGAAGAAAATATCTCAAAGGACCAAATTTCTCAAATATTTTACCATCTGCCGGTCTCCCTATGTAATGGGTTATGGTGGCCTCGTGGTAAAGTCTG
This sequence comes from Argiope trifasciata, assembly GCA_026543055.1. Classification (NCBI taxonomy): domain Eukaryota; kingdom Metazoa; phylum Arthropoda; class Arachnida; order Araneae; family Araneidae; genus Argiope; species Argiope trifasciata. The sequence goes on along the minus strand of JAPMOQ010015762.1, from coordinate 1,236,214 downwards.
AAGTTCGTAACCAGAGGTTTTCAAGTTCGACCCCCAATTACGCTAAAGTGTACAAATTGTGTAAGCGGTTCTGGTGCATGTTAAGCCCATTCGGTCAAACGTACGCACGCTAGCGTAATGTGAAAGGTTGGAGAAGCGGTACCAACTCAGTTCTCGTCATTGTCATCTGACTATTTTTCAAAACGACGAGTTTCTTCCCAAAATAGCCCTAGAGATAAAGCCTTAAAATAGGACTTTAATATAACTAAACAGTGCACTCAATGCAAATAAAGGCGACATCTCATCAACACAAACAGAAAGGCAGATGAGTTTTAAAATTTGATTTTTTTAATTCCAAAACAATAAGTTTCATAAAATTTTGCACAAAAAGCAACAGAGAATAAATAATTGCATACTTGTCTGTGAAAGTATGTATGAATACCATAACTTGAAAATGTTATGAGTTTGTTCGTTAAATAAATTTTGTATCATAGTTGAAATCGACAGTTGTAAATATGTAACAAATTTTGAATCTAATTATTTAGAGATAAAAGTTCCAATATGTATAAACGAAATATGTATAACTAATATGTACATATATTCCAATATGTATAACTTTCATGAAGCTAAAAAAATTTATCATAAAATCATATACAAAAAATTATTATAAGATCTCCAGAAGGTCACTACTATTGGTTTTGAATACTTTCTATTGCTTATGATACTGGAGCTATTTTAAATTGTATAGGGCCATAAGAATTCCCGCTTATTCACAAGAGAATTCTTAATCATTTCATTCATGATTTGAGCCATAAATCAAGCAGTGAAGCTCATTCGAATATGCAATTCCATATTTAAAGAATTCAATAAAATAAGCAAAATAATATGTGATGATGTTATCACTGAAAGGGGTGCAGTAGTTTCTGAGGGTAAAGACCCCTGAGCACCCAAATGGCAGAAATCTGAATTCTAGCTCAAATGAAGGTGGCACACACATTCGCTTGCACGGCCCCTTTTTACAGGGGGGCACATTCATACATCTCACAGATAGAACACAGAACAATCATGCCCGAATCGGGACTCGATCCCGGGACAGACATGCTACCCCTATGCCATGACGCCGGCAATAATATCAGTAAAATTATTATTTATTATCAGTATATAATCATCAAATTCTTATAAACCTTACATAGTTCATAAACATTTTATCACTTTATTCATATCAATATAATGAAACGTTCTAATTTGGAGCTGATTAAATGGTTCGTTAGTAAAATGCTATGAACTACAACCGACAGTCCACAAGCTCGTATCTGACTGCAAATAAGTTACCTAAAAACTGTTTTGTTATTGATTTGCTGTTTTTTTCATGTTTGTTCTAGAATGTTCTCATAAATTCTGTATCTTTCTAAATCTGGAAGTTTCTTCTTTTCTCTTGCGGATAAAAACAGATATAAGTTTTAGTCCCTTTAATATCGTTTCGAATTGAGAATAACGAGTGATATATTTGACTTTATTTAACACATAGATTATCTTCAGAATAACATGAAAAAAATAACACATGATTAATATTTATCACCATCTTTCTAATGAAATTTGTAATTTTTTTCCATAATTGTATAACTAAAAATGCTACAAATTCTAACTTGCAAAATCCAACGTGAAAATTCTATTCCTTTTCTTTTACTTTCTCACCAAATGATAATAATTCGTTTTTACAAAAGAATTGATTAAAATAATTCAAAATCACTAATGAATACAGAATTATAAAAACCGCCCCGTAAAATAAACACATTCTTCACGACATGTAATTTGCATCGAGAACTAAATTAATTTCTTTTTTTCGGTTTAACTTCAATATTAAAACTGCAACCGTGATCACGATGACTGAAAATAAATTGATCCAAATCACTATATGCAAAAATAAGTTCTTCACGAAATGTAAATCACGATTTGAATCTTTTAAAAAAAAGAGACAAATTACGCCAAGAGAGCCAGATCTGGAGCGTAGACACGCCTAACTCATGTTCAATAAGGGTCACTGTTAGAAAAATGGTTAATTACACATCTTACATAGGATTTATCAGCTGTCGGCTAATTTAAATGAGTGCTCCAATTCGAAGGGTCATCGGGTCAATCCATAAATCTTTTTTGGGTATCCTTGGCTTCTAGTTGGATGAATGCATCTTCGTAAAGTGAATTATTGAGCATTGTTTGTTGGTAAATGTTGCCAACTAAGAAGTGAAAGGTTTATACTTTTAGTTCACATTCTCCCTGTGTATCTATTTATTTATATATCTTGTTCAAATTTTCAATCATTAAAAAAATATATTTTTAGTCATCTATTCATAATGGAATGTATGGAGATCTCGGAGTGAAAGAAGGACCTGGAGATTGTCAATAATGATTTAAGTACAGTACTGATGGTGCCAGGTCATCTCAAAACCCTGAAAGATATGATGTTTAAGACTGATAGTTTCATTCCAACTAAACGCATCTTCGCAAATCGAATTATTGAGCATTGTCAATTGTTAAATGTTGCAAACTAAAAAAAATTAAAGGTTTCTTTTTTTCGATGTCTACTTTTAATATACACTCCCCCTATATATCTATTTATTTATATATTTTGTTCAAATTTTCAATCATTAAGAATATATATTTTTAGTCATCTATTCATAATGGAATGTATGGAGATCTCAGAGTTAAGTAAAAATCTGGAGATTGTCAATAATATTTTACGTACAGTACTGATGGAACAAGGTAATCTGAAAACCCTGAAGGATGTGATGTCAAAGATTGACAGTTTCATTCCAACTGTTTGAGAGTGTGCAGATGGGGAGAAAGACAGCTATTGACTGCACCGAAAGGAATGTTAGTTTGACTGTTCGGTCAATGTAACGTTGGACAACACTTATTCAGCAATCGACCACAGCAAATACTGCCGATACTGCTACGTTCAGTGGTGGCGAGGTGGTCGACTGTATACAGGAAGAAGAAGTCATCTATTCAAGTTCACAACCTTTTTAACTTGTAGTGGATGACACTTGATATTAATACAGGTTTTTTCCAATATTAATTCATTTATTAAATTTAATTCATTTTTAACACTTTAAATAAAGTTTTAGCGGTTTGTAATGAAAATTGAAATCAACGGGCAGGAGCTCGATTGTAGTGGAAGCTTTATAAGCCAGATAACAGCCTCAAGACCGAGTGATGTCTTTTGTCTTGTGATCATGTTATTTGGCTACGAAACTTATCATTGGGAATTAGATTCTTGCTATCTCCAATCGCAACGCTACTCAGTTCAAAATTGTTTCCTTAGTTCATTGCTTTTAGAACACTTAAGGTAACATATATGCAAAATTTAAAAGTAATGTATTAATAAGCTTTTAAGATATCCTATTTTGCGTATGAAAATTTTATTTCATTTAAATAAATATATATAATTAATATTACATTATTGATACAGCTTAAAATAATTATTAATACATTACATTATTAATACAACTGAAAGCATAAATGAACCTAAAGAAAAGGTATTAATAAACAGACTTTCAGAAAAAGTATTGATTCAACTTAAAAATATTAATGAGCATAATTCATATTACTTCAAAGCATTATTAATGCATTAATGAACATAATTAATACTACTTAAAACATTATTAATATAAGTTAAAAGCATTATTAATACAACTTAAAGCATTATTAAATTTGAAGAAAAAACATTAGAAACCATAAATAATATATTAATAATTGCATTATATGTTTCAGAATATCAAATGAAATCAAACCAATCTCGCCGTCAGTGGTAATGAAAGTATTATTTTATTAAAAAAGCACTTATTAATTGATCAAAACATTTCTTGCTATTAGATTTCTGCACAAAATTAAAAATATATCATTTTACATCATCATTTTAGCATTTATTAAAATCTGTTAATGAACATTTTCTCTCTTATCATATATAGAAATTAATAAGACTTTTCATTCGCATATTTTATTCCCTTTCCTGATATATCTTCCTATCATATTTAGAAACATTTTTTATAAAATATTTTAATAAAACAATCTTAAAAAATCGTTTGCGATGAAACTACATTTCTAACAAGTCCATGGCATCGTCCATGAATGACTATTCCTCTACCGCCCATACCTTTTCCCTTTTGAAAGATAAAAAAGAATTAATAGCCGAAATATGAAAAATAGAACGTTCGATACATCTGCAAGGTATCTCACTGTCCATGTGATAACCTTGATCGTCATTTTGAAATCGTCCAACCTCTATTCCTGCACCCCAGGGAGCAGGGTGGACGTGAGCTCTGGCTTTCGGCTATCGACTGAAAAGGGCCTCGTCGATCGAATTTCGAATTTCATAGACTCTCATAATTGATGATAAAGGTTTACGGTGCTCTGTCGTAAATCACTCTTCCTTTTTGGAAGTCTGTAGGTGGTTCTGGAAGTTTAGAAGAACTGAAGACTCGAATTTAAAACTATGAATCGAAGCTTCGTTACTGAGGGCTTCGAAGAAGTATCGCTTAAGGAAATAGACGTCCAATTAGAAATTAAGTATTAATGGCATGAATTTGGCTAATTTGACGATGACGTAAAATATTGATTCATCCAAAAATTCGAATAAATAAAACAGGAGCCAAAAAATAATAGAAAATGATAATTTGTGAATTTTGCAAATATCTATATATATATTAAAGATTTATTTCTAATATTTAAGAAATCAATAATACGTAATTTAATTTTTTAAATATAAATCTAGTAAATGAAATAATAATTGCAATTAAAAAATATTAAATTAATGTTTAAGAAATACTACTACAAGAAGAATAAGAAATTCAATAATGAGTAATTATGAGAATATAATAAGAATAAGAGGAATAAGAAATTTTCTAAGAATAGATAATTATGAGTGTAATAAGAATAAGAAATTTAATAAGGATAGGTAATTATAAAAGCATAATAGGAAGAATAGGTAATTATAAAAGCATAATAAGAAAAATAGATAATTATAAGAGTGAAGATTAAGAAGAATGAGAAGTTTCATAAGAAGAACAGGTAATTAATTATATGAGTGTAATAAGAATAAGAATAATAAGAAATTTAATAAGAAGAATAAGCAATTATAAGAATAGGAAGAATAAATAATAGTAGGATAATAATCAGAATAAACATTTTTTATAAACAGAGATATGAATAAAACAACTGCAGATGTAAATTAATAATATTGTCATAGCCACGTCGACTAACGAAGTTTTAAGCCTAGTTTTAGCGTTTCAGTAGTGCCATTTGTGGTCAAGAGTACGTCTTAGCTTCAAGCCTTTACACGGGACGAACTTCATTTAGACCTGAATTAGAGAACGATCACCTCTGATCTAATAACTCCAATGGTATTATTTCGACTTGCAGCACTTTGTGGACTTAGACGGATTTATGCGTGCACCAGCCAACTTACACTGGGAGAGTATTATCAAGCACTGAACATTGAAAATGAAGGAAGATTCTATTTCAGCTCGAAGTGTTATTTAGGTTCCTCAATTTTCATAAGAAAATGGAATAACACCTTCTTTAAGAAATGTAGAAAATTTAGATGAGAACTTCTTTTTCTCTTTTCAAATAAAAAGGAATATTCTATGAAAACTATCAACGATTGCAAAAGAATGTAAGAAGTATTTCTAAAAAACAAACTGTTGCTAAAGACGGTTAGTGCTAAATGTTATTTTTTAAAAAATGTGGTAGTTTAATTATTTATGAAACAAATAATTTTTAACGTCGTTTTAAGAAATCTAATATGACTACATATCATCACAGAACTGAATTTTATCATTTCATAGATCTTAGTTTCCTATTTCAGACACCATTAGAAATACTTATCCTTCGTTCCACAATAAATAATAGATTAAATAAACATGCCTATTTTTAACGCTAACCTCTATTATGAGTCTACCAACCATCTTAGGATTGTCCTAAGTCTCCATTGTGCTCAAAAAGTTCAGATGTTATCTGTAGATAATATTTCGAATAATGATTCGCTTAGAAAAAAAAAATGATACTGTTTTGCGGTCAATGCCGTGAAATAATGAAATGTCAGGAAAGTTAGTGAATAGAATAAAGAAATTAAGAAAAAAATTGCCTCGGGTTTTTTCAATACATTTTCGATAAAATATAAAATGTGTCAAATTCATTTC
>JAPMOQ010015762.1:1199107-1229638 GCA_026543055.1 Argiope trifasciata | reverse complement strand
GTTCAGATTTCAAATACTTCTTTTTAAATTTGTAGTGGATGATACTTGATGTTAATATAGTCTTTTTTTTAAAAAAATATTGATTCATTAATTAAATTTAATTTCTTTGTTAATACTTTAAATAGAGTTTTAGCAGTTTGTATAAAAATGTAATCAGCAAACAGTAACTCCATTGTTAAAAATGTGAGGTTTTCTGTATTTTTCATGTTAAGAGGAAGAACGCGAGCACGATTCTTGCGAAAATCAATCATTTTTCATACTTATTTTTTTATATTTAATCATTTTTTGATAATCATTTAATAAAAAGTAACTAAAATAATAATAATAAATCTTTGTTTACGTAAGTAGGAATTGAATTTAAAAAATCATATATTACTTGTTTTTTAAATCTTTTCGATAAAATATAAAATGAGTAAAATTTATTTTCGCATCTTTTCACTATTGCCAACGTTGTACAGAAAAGCAGAAATTCAAATCAAAGCAAGAATTATTCTAAATTTCTGATCTGGTTGGAAAAAAACATTTTAAAAAATAACCCCTTTTTTATTTGATTTTATTATGCTTTTAGGTTTAAAAAAATCTTTAATAATTCAGTATCGTTAATAACTCAATTAAAAGGTAACGACTGCAGATAACCAATAATATAAAAAAATATTTTAAAATAATTTTCAACTAAACAAAACAAAAATTTTGTCGTTTTCGCTTTCAATTTAGTAAAATGATACAATTTCGTCGAACATAACTATAAACGTTCATCCGGTAGTGGTCTATTTTGGACAGAAAACACAAAACCTAAGCTGTGTTGTGTTGGCTGTCCAATTTTTTTTCCATTAAAAAATGCTATTCATTAGGATTAATGGTTTATTTAAATTGTAAATATGCGGTTTCGATGTTCATTCAATCGCTAAACATAAATATTTGCAAAAACTGTATGAAAATTATTAATCATTTTCCTATTTTCTGAGAAAAACAGAAAAATGAACGAAATTTTTTGAAAACAATTCCTTTTCGACAGCTCTTAAATTTATAAAACAAAAGTTTATTTAAAATTGCCATAAACTTGATAATCCTCCCAAAACAAACACATCCGCTTTGTGTATGCGAAATGGAATAAATTTCCATTCCATCCGAGAACGGCAGACGATAAATTCATATCAAACGATCGGTTCGGTTTTTTTTTTCTTTTTCCACATAACAAATACGAACACGACCGTGTCGTTTCATTTAGAATGGACATTTTATGCAAAAGAATTCGAACATAAAAAAAACTTGCCTTGTTTTGGTGACTCCGGGAAAAGGATTAAAATAATGCGAACGAATTCGAGTCAAAATTCTTATGCGAAGAAACCTGGCAATAGTCAGAGAAATCGTCGATAAACAAAATGGAGAGTAGCTTCTTGAATAAAACAATAAAGATATAACTTACAAATACGATTTCAAGGTATAATGCATCTGATAGATATGGAGGTTTTGTTTGTTGTGTTTTGATTTCCGTGAGGCTTTGTTATGCCGGCGACATCTTTTAACGTCATCTTACGTGATTTCTGCCTACTACAACCGAAAAGGTTATTTTATTTCTACCGGTTGGGTATTATAATAAATTGAGCGTTGAACATATATGGTAAATAAAGGGTTTTCCTTAAAGAATAATTTCACTGCTTTAAATGCAATAAATCTTATTTGACCTGAAAGCGTTATGACGTAGAAGACTATGAATTTTTTTTATTAATGTAATCGTTAAAAGTTTTACTATAACTTTTTTCCTTATAAAAATTAGTTATAAAATTACTAGTTACCTTATAAAAGTTATATTTGTTTTTTTTTATTGTTAAAAGCATCAGTTTAAAATTATAAAATTATATGAGCTTTTTTATTAGTGTAATCTTTAAAAGTGATAACTTTTTACCTTATAAAAGTTAGTTATAAAATTTCTAGTTATCTTATAAAAGTTATATATATCTTTTAAATAAAAATTGTTAAAAGCATCTGTTTAAAATTATATGAATTCATACGTAAAACATTTTCGTTTCTGCATACAAAAAAAGAAAAGAACATTTTCATTCAAGTAGATAACTGTACCCTTAATTAATGTGACATCTGAATGTTATATTACAAGGATTCTTCTTTAAAGAAAGTTGTCAAAAGCCTCAGTTCAAAATTATGTGAATTCACGCATATTTTGCGTATTTCAAACGCGTATATCAAGCGTATTTTGCATACTAAAAACAAAGCAAAATTTAACTTCGCAAAACATCGAAACAATATTCTATGAAAAGTCACACAAATCTTACGAGTTTTGTTTTCAATACTGCATTAATATTTGAATATTTCGATCAAAATTTTTAGCCTCCCCCCTGCTCTTATAGAATAAATATCATCACATTATTAAACTTTTAAATCCCCAACAAAATTAATCAAATATAGGTTATACAATTTGTCCCAAACATTGCTTAAAATCCAAAACGCTCCCGAATGTTCGATAGATTTCTAATTGAAGCTGGCCGTGATGATAGTTTTGATGTTTGATGTAATGTTTGAAAGATTCCTAATTCAATTCTGATGGTAAAGTCTCGGCTTTCGGTTGTCTGCTCAGATGTTATCCTCGTCATCTGACCACGTTCAGAATTACGGGCCCCTTTCTAAAATAGCCCTAACAAACGTCCCGTTTTAATACTTTGAAACGGGATGTCAATATAACTAAACCAATCCTAGTTCAATAAAAAAAAAAGAACATTTCATAAGCAAAAAATACAATGATCCGATAGAAAAAAAAAACTTGATGTATGGGAAATTTAAAAATAAAAAAAAACAAAATGATTTAAACAAGTTTAAGCAATTTAAAAGAAATAACATTTCATTTTAAAGAAAATGGTATTTAGAGCCACAGACTTTTTTATAAGCATTTATACCTTACAAAGTAGTATTTAGATTTAGACGAACTAGGTAAAATGGTTTCAGAATTCATTTATTCAATCCAATTTCTCTTTTTGCATGATTCATGAATCAAAATTTAAAATTTATAACTTTGCAAACTCTTCAAAATTTCAAAATTAAATCTCTTGAAATCAAAATGTTTCTCCAAAAGGATACATAATTTTCTTGATAATAGATAATTTTTCACAGTTAAATTATTTTATTCTTAATATTTTGATATGAAGCGAATTAATGAAAGAACTAAGGTGGTTCATTAATTTAAAAAACACATTGTGCAGCTTTGTTATAGTTATTTTCATTCAATCATTTGGACTGTAACATCTATAATAAGCTAACTACTTGCCTATAATCAGAATATTTTGTTATTAATAGTCAGAATTCCCGGTAACTGGTTATTTATCTCTATTTAATGCCACATTATTATAAATTTTTTAATAGATTTCACAAAATAAGAATCATTAAAATCAATCGATCGCTACTCTGGCTCATAAAAATCACTGAATTCTGAGAAAAATTTCTAAAGCCCATTAAAAAAAGATAAAAAGATAATATTTCATCGTTTATGGGGAAGCATTACCCATAAATGATGAAATATTATCGTGATAATATTTCCCATAAATGATATAATATTACAGCATAAATGTCTTTGTTCACCTGAAGAATGTAAAATCGCTTTTTTCTACTCCAGATGTCCATTACAAAAACCACAACAATGTCAACAGATGATTCGTATAATGATGAATCAGTTTCAGATGTGATCATCATTTTATGATGCCGTTTTAAGGGCATTCTAAAACTTAAAAGCTGCAAAAATTATGCAATTAATTAATACAATCAATAGAAAAAGTTTGACTTTTTTTAAAATTAAGTTGTTAAACGCTACCTTTAAAGGTAGAAAAGTCTTAACATATTGTGTGCGGGTCCATTTCGCAGCGGAATTGTACCGGGGGTGGGCGTTTTGCGAGTACATTTAGTTATTCAGCTAAATCACAATAGATCGAAAATTATTTCATTTTTTAACCAACTTTTCGTATTTTATATTGAAATATATAAGTAACAAAATTTTGTAAACAAGAATTTTGTAAACAAAAAATATATCCTTCAGTGGATAAATTTATAATAGTATCGTAAATACGAAAAATCAAATAGAAATAATAGTACATAGTTTTAATTTTTTGAATTGGTTATATATAAACATTTTTACATGATAAAAAATGAAAAGAGCAAACATAAAGCTAATATAATGTTTCACAGTGTGGTAACGTTCAAAGCATTTTCCTCTATGAAGAGGCAAAATTCACTCATTTTCGCAAGGATAAATGAAAAGTTAATTTTAAATCTAGATTGATTTTTTTAATCAACCTTCCCCTTTCTCTGGTTCCGCATCGACAGATGTAAAAACTAGTTTTTATTTGTCTAAAATTTTCCAGAATCTGTGTAGAAGACAAGAGCATTCGGCTTCCTGTCTATACCGTTATTTTTGTACCCACAAACAAACCATGTTGTTACACGCACCCGTACAAGTACGTGACCCGCGCTCAAGTATCCATCGTCAGAAAACGTACTAGTACGTGCCCTGCATATAATGTGTTAAGTATGTTTCACGCTTATTCAGCTATTACATAATATGTGGAAATTACTCATACTCGATTTTTGCAGCACTTTACTTGACATTTTAGGAATATTTCTCTAATGCAAAAGTTAAAATATTTTAAAACTATTTTCAATCAACCATTTCTTTTTCTTTAATGTAAAAATGGGACGAAAAATTCGCAAAATATCATGATGAGTTTGATATTTTGTTAGCGCATGGTATTAAAATCTACTACAAACGTTAAGGACAAGTTTCCGTATTGTAAAAATAGACAGATTTCCAAAAAAAAAATTCATATTTCAAGCAATTTTTTTTCTCAACTTCTTTTCTTTAGCTGTCAAATTTAGAAATTAAGTCAACCAAAAGAACTACCCTCGCTCTTTACAGTTTCTAGGGAAAATTGAATAACTTTTACCATCGCTCTACACCCTAAAAAGAATTATTGCTATGAGTCCTTATGGCACCATAAACTTAAGTTAACTTCATTCTGTATAAGGTATGTCCCATCACTGATATGGAGGTAACCAAGATTATACCATTACCACACCAAGGAAGGAAAGCTATTTTTGACCACATATTCTAAATAGTGCTCTCCTGTCGAAACATACAAAAAAATAGAGAATAACGCTGTCTTATTAATCCGTTATATGATTTTTATCCAGTACACATAATCATTGAATCAAATTTTGTTAAAATGATTCAGAATCATCTATATGTGAATGCAAAAAATAAAGAAAAGGCATATAACAACAAACATCTCGACAGATTGGATAAAAAGAAAATGATAAAATTAATTTAGATTTTATTTTTATTTTAAGTAAAAGAAGAAAAAAAAAACATCGAGAAATATGATATGTCATGCTGAAAAGTTATCTTAAGGTATCCGACTTCGTTCAAAAGAAATTTTTTTTGAAAAATTGGATTTTTTAAAAACTATTTAAAACTATGTTTTTTAGATGCATTGTCCATCATAATACAAAATACCATAAATATAACAAAAATATTTGAAAATGTAATATATTTTGAGAAATAGGAAAATTTGTTTTAAATTTTAATGAAACTTAACCAAACCGGTTCACACTCTACACAAAATGGTCATGCAGCCATCCTGTTTTTCTTTGTACACAAGTTATAGAATATAATGATGAATAAAATGAACCAATATCGAAGACAAATCTTGAGATGCAAAGAAGTGATGGTTTAAAATATTCGTGTATTTGCATCTTTTCTAAAAATTCGCAACATATTTTTTTCCCGAACATCTATAAATGAAAAAGTACTTCACCAACAATCAAACTTTTGGTTTATTTCATGGACCATGTTATTTAAAACACATGCTAAAACATTTTATGTGAATACCTCTATTAGTTTTTGAGATATCCTGTTAACGATGGAGAATTTTTATGAAAATTAATGTTTTGAGAAAATTGAAGTGAAAAACAACTTTTAACTGAAAAAAGGTGACCCTGGATGGATGGATGATCAGGCCTTCCTATTCTTAGAAAAAATAATTTGCTTTGGAAAAAGAAAATTTTTAACTGAAAAGTTTCCAAAAAAAAAAAATCCCCAATGTAGTCGATAACCAGTGTTTTTACCGTAGTAGAATACCTTAAATGAAACCCAATTCATAAGAATGCAGACAAACACACTGAGTCTATCATTTATTTATTTATTCTAGCCTCTAATTAAATTTAGCTGCAACAGATACAAGAAAAGGCTAAGACAGTATCAAAAAATATCAATTATTACGCGTACACTTTCACTGGCCAACACCCTCCGCATGTATAGGATTACATCATCACTGCATGCGTAATTTCAATCAGAAAATGTCAATATTCATGAATCACGTTTTTGTCTGAAAGGAATGCCTCCAAGTCAAGTGCCCCGATCTGACCTGTGCCTGACCCCGAGAGAGGCGTTGTCCGAAACCGGCAACATTCTATTCAAGAACTGGAACATTTTGGTCAACCCCACAAGTTCATGGTGGTTGGCTATCGAAGTCAATATGGATTCTCGGTTGCCCAACAGGACAGTTGGCCCATTTCGTGGAAAAGGCTTTCAGGACGACCCTGAAACTCTTGTGTCACTGGGGACGCTGATGAATACATGTGGCGACCAAAATAAAAATGATGCAAGACAGTCCTTTAATTGATTGTGAAGGGCGTGAAATGTTGTTCGTGACGTAAGAGAACGAGGAATTTGGGAATCTGAAGTGCTAAGGTATCCGACTACTTTCGGAGGAAACATTTTGAAACATTTTATTTTTTTAAAAACTATTTATGATTTTTAGATGTATTGTCAATTATACACAATATAAGTACAAACAAAGTTATTTAAAAATATTATATATTTTGAGAAATAGGAAAATTGGTAGTAAATTTTAATGAAAATCAAACAAAATGGTTAACACTCGACACAAAATGGTCATGTTGGAATTCTACTTTTCTTTCTACAAAAGTTATAGAATATAGTAATTAATAAAATGAATCAAACTCTCAGAAAAATCTTGAGATGCAAAAAAGTTATGGGTAAAAAATGTATGAGTATGTATGCACTTTTTCCATAAATTCACGGCTTAATTTTTCTAGAAACACCTATAAATGTAAAAGTATTTCACCAACAATAAAACTTTTGGTTCATTTCATTACTTTTATTATTTAAAATACATGCTGAAATTTTTATGTGAATACCTCTATTAGATTTTGTGATATAATGTTAACGATGGAGAATTTTTATGATGATCAAAGTCTTGAGAATATTGAAATGAAAGACAAATTTTAGCTGTAAAAATATGTGGCCCTGAAGAATAGGTCCGGCCTCCTTTTTCCTAAAAGGGATAAACCGTTCTGGAAAGAGGGAAGTCTGAACCACAAGAAATAGCAACTAAAATAAATTCGCCAATGGTTGCGAAATCAAGTGTTTTTAACGTAGTCGGATACCTTAACTGATAGTTCATATCTTGCAAAAGTTCTTCATATGCCTTTTAAAAGTGTGCATCCTTAGCACACAAGATATTCCCGATTTCTTGCTTATAAAATACTCAAAGAGACATTATTAACCCTTTAACGGTTTCATTTCCTTTACCATCTAATAAGATGACAGCTTCTATTTTAGGAATATTTTCTTATTTTGATTTAAATGGATATCCATTGAATAATTGACTTATTTATGCATTCGAAGTAGTTTCAATACTGAATTATAATCGTTATGAATGGTTTATTTTTTGCTTACAACTAGCAAAACTCGATAAATTTATGCACGTATGTTACTCAGGCAAAACAGTTAAAGAGTTAAAATCTTTTGAAATATATCGAAATCTCAAAATATTAATACATACCCACTCCTTGACTTTTTTTCAATTCTAAAACATCATTTACGGAATTGCATTTATTTATCTATAAATTGCGGACTTCTAAAATAACTTTCAATAAAAATCCAACAGTCAGAGATTTAAAGGATTGTGATGGGCGTGAAATGTTGTTTATTACGTAAGAGAAAGACTAATATGGAAAATGTGGGAATTTGAAATGTTAACTGAAAGTTGATGCCTTGCAAAAGTTCTTCATACGCCTTTAAAAAGTGGACCTCTTCTGAACACAAAATATTTCCGATTTCTTACATACAAAATACTCAGAGAGAAATTATTGAAATCTTCAGCAATAAATTGAAATCTCAAAATTTTAATGAGTACCCACCTTTTGACTTTTTTCAGTTCTGAAACATCCCTTACGGAATTAAGTTTTATCCATCTGTAAATTGCCGACTTCTAAGAGAACTTTCAACAAAAATTAAAGCATGCTCGTATTCAACTTCAAGGAAAATTATGAATCGGCAAGCAACTATAACTTTATTGATAATCCTTGTCATAGTTCTTGAATAATATTAGTTACGAATATGGCAGGAAGGCAGAACTCATGTCCATTTTTCTCTAAAATATCGTCATTCCTTCCATATTGAAGTTTGCATAAAGGTGAACACCATTATGTCTCGTAAAACAACTCTAAAGATTAACCTTAACATAAATACGGGTGGTGATCCAAAAAAGGTTTATAAGCGTCAGCATTTGGAAAGTAGAAGTTGTGGTTGGGAATCTTGTTACCCTGAGATAAATGATTGCACTAATTGTATAAACCGATCGCTTGAGCAGATAGTGTAAGAACCGGGAACAGAAATAGCGACAGTAATGGCAAGGCGTCTGGCGAAGTGGTCTCCCACAGAGGTGCGAGCCGTGATACGATTTCTGTGAGCCAGGAGTGTGACCCCATCGGTCAATCACAGAAAATTCGTTGAAGAGTACTGTGGGCGAAGCAATGAATAAACAGGTGGCGAAATGGCCTCGTTCTTTTGAAGTGGGCAGAGAAATTGCTGGAAACGTATAGTAAACGGTAGGTCTAGAGTCACCAACTCCCATACAGACTCGATTTGGCTCTCATTGCATGTTTCCTTTTCCCGGCATTGAAGAAACCCTAATCCGAAACAAGGTTCATATCAGACTATGATGTCCTAAAAGGTGCCAAGAACTGAATCAATAGCAAGGATTTGATTATTACCTAGACGAGTTAAGCGGTCCAGCGGTGTGATAAATGCCTCAATAGGTTTGGCGATTATATAGAGAAGTGACCACCACAGATGTCTCTTAATTATCATTTGTATCCTGTGTCTGTTTTTAATTAAGGCATTTTTCCTTAGTAATTTTTTGTATCACCCCCCGTATTATAGTGGACAGAACTTAAATTAGAAATGAGTTATTCACGCTCCGAGTAATGAAAAGCGATTTTGTACAAATTCATTCTTTAGCCCCTTGATGCGTGGAAATGCTGTTCAATAAATCGCCAGAGATTTGGTCATTCAAACTTCCTATCAAGATATTATGGTGGCGAGGAAAATGTGCTCCTTCTATGTCCAAAGTCCATGGAGCCTAAGACTGGCTCTCCAAGCCATAGATATAAAGTGGCCTCCAGATTTTCATCAACTTGTTTCCACCGGAAGTGCTCTTGAAAATTATTATTTAAATTATTATTTAATTATTTAAATATTAATTATTATAAAAATTTATTATTGACATCTGTTATATTTTCTTATTTCATTTTATTCTTATATTAATCCTTCATAACTGCTAAATTTTCTTATTTTCTTTTGTTACGCGTTGAATACTTACTTCTGTAAGCCTCGCGTGATACTTTGTGGTGCATGAGGATTTTATAAATGCTTCCATTAAAATAAAAAAAACCTTCCTATCTACTTTCAATTTAGGTTGCCAACTTACCATTCAAAATAGCCTTTTCTAATATTTTACTAACTATTTCGAAATACTCTATCTGGTTTAAATTGTTATTTTATATTAATTTGATCGTTTTTTTTTAAATATAGTAATTTCGTATGTACTGATTCCTCCATGATTTTCCTATCACCTGTTTACTTCTTGTTGTACAGCAAATTTTGTTGTTATTGAAATATTCAAAATAATATCAGCCATCAAATATGGAAATTTTATTTAAAAAATTGGCAGTTTGCTGAAACTATTCTTTCAAGTGAAACCAAAGAAAGTGCCAGCATGTATAAATAAGCAATATTTATTTTATGCAGAGCTCGAATACACAGTCACGTTAAGTAGGAGAATAGAACAGAAATAAAATTGGAAGCGTGGTGCCACGAATTTTAATGTTTAGTTTTCTACCAAGAATTAAACGAAGCGTTGCAAAAACAGAACACTAACTGAATAGCTTTCACAATGAATTCGCC
The DNA here is from genome assembly GCA_026543055.1 of Argiope trifasciata. NCBI lineage: Eukaryota > Metazoa > Arthropoda > Arachnida > Araneae > Araneidae > Argiope > Argiope trifasciata. The sequence continues at coordinate 1,219,368 of JAPMOQ010015762.1, read as the reverse complement.
CACTGTAATTTGCAAAAAAATGGGGAAAAAAACCTATGTTTTCATTATGTAATATTCGTATATGGGTCAATACTTAGACCGATTTTCTCGAATAATGTTACCGTAACCTTTCTCAGAAAGAATTAAGACTTAGAGAGTATAATAAAAAACAAGAGGGATATAAAATGCTATTTATATTAATAATTAACCCATTTGCATCATATGAAAATATGAATAAAGGCCCATGTCACGGAAAAAAATTTTATTTCCTATTTAGGTGAAAAATTGTTTGAAATTAGAAAAAGAATCATTTTTGAGCATTATTTCTTAGTAATATTGTTCAATGTGGTAATATTTGAAATATGGGATGCATACAGGTATATAGTATATAATATGAATATAGTATATATCATATTATATACATAGCATATAATATGATGCTGCGTATATATGCGCTCCAGTGATAGGGACCAGGAAAATTGTGCGTATATATACGCTAATGATGCAAATGGGCTAAGAGAACATTTATTGACTGGAGCGCAATAACAACCTTGTGACGTACATTAATACGGTATCATGAATACAAAATGCCAGTTTAAATTTTAGAGGTAAATGCGGACAAAATTTTTAAAAAATGCTTGAATTGCTCTCAAGCCAACTGATGTTTTATCCTGCGTTCAGTCATTTCTTTATATATATATATATATATATATATATATATATATATATATATATATATATATATATAGTTTTAGCAGTTGTTTAGCATAGAGTTTTAGCAGTTGGTAATGAAAATTGAAATCAACAGGTTAATCAATTAAATTGAAGGACTTCAGTATATTTCACGCCATGGTGGAGAATGCTAGTTCAATTCATGCGAAAATCAAAAGTTTTAGGATAAATTAATTCATTTTAGTTTTATATGGGAAGAAAACTTCTCTTATATCATATATTTAGTAGGATATATATTTAGGAATAAATACTTCTGTTTTCAAAAAATTCTCTTCTTGATAAATGCTTTAAATCCATCATCGAAGCGGAATGAAGCATGAGGAATTATAGGCCACTATTAGCTTCACAAATAAGAAAAGAAAAATATATAAAGCGAGAAAATAGTAAGAAACAAAAATAATATTCCAACACCTTATATAAGAAAAAATTGGATAATTACAAAGAAATTCACTTTTCATTTTGCCACTTCATATTGGGATTCTGTCATATGTATATACATATTTATATTAATTGTAATTATTAAGTAAAAAGTAAAAAAAATTTAAAAATAAAAATAAAATTGAAAACTAAAATTTTTAAAAAAATTCTTGGATGATTTAAATGGCAATTGACTTAATTATATATATATATATATATATATATATATATATATATATAGAGAGAGAGAGAGAGAGAGAGAGAGAGAGAGAGAAAGAACTTGTTTTTTTAATGAAACTAGTCGAGGTTTTCTAACATTAATATTCTTGTATACGAATATATGGTATATTTTGTCTATTTTTTTTTGTTGTTGTTATGGTAATTTATATCATGAATTGCAGAAATAATAAAGCAACAACCGCAAGCACGGAAACCAAATGTACGGAATTTTTATGAAGTTACCTTACCTTTACATAGTGCTATCAATTTATCGTTTGGCTTCTTACTTTAAATTATTTAATCCTGTGCCACGAAGAATCGCAAAAATATTGTTTTATGTTTTCGAACTGTTTTAATGTTTCAGCTATCGCACTCATGTAATACGGAACTTATGTTCAATTTTAACAACTCTCTAATCTTCACATTTTGAGATACTGCCTCGCATTTCTTCTTTGTGGCACGAGAATATATGTAAAGTGGGTTCACACGAAGCTAACTACTGCGCGTAATAGAAGATCACGCCTACTTCCGAATAATCACGTGACCACAACTGGACAATGGCGAATGTCCCAGAGACGATGTCTCAAGTGTTCATACGAGGGCAATACAGGGACAACAGCAGAGAGGCAACAATTATGCGCAATAATTAGCCTCGTGTGAAACCACCAGGTAGTGAATGATGGGTCTAATGCCATTTGGTGATACCAAGCCCGAATGAGAGCTGCTTTTTCGAATGAAGGCAGAAGTGGGCGCCTTTCGTTGTCAACGAGCACAGTTCAGGTGAAAGGGCGACTTTGCTCGAACACACACGACGCAACCCTTTTCAGGAGGCGGTCGAAGTCATTCATCTATCTGCAAGTCAGAATTTAGATCCGAATCAGAGACCCACTCATCCCTGATTCAAAGGTATCATTTGTTATGAAAACTTAGTGGACTTTGCAGTCATGACCTATTTAACGTGCCCCAACTGCTAATAGCCAACACAGCGGTCTTTGGCAGGACAAAATTCACTACCTTTCGGTTACGAGACGGATGCTCTACTAATCAGGCTACCTTGTGAACCCACCTTAATATTAGGAATTGAAAAAAAATTATGTCGAATTACAAAGAAATAAAAAATTTTAAATGCTAATATTTCTAGAGCATATCAAGTTACTCACATAAATGAAATAAAAGTTTTCATATTTCTTTAAAAGAGCGTATGAATTTTATACATCTTCATTTCATTTAGAAAGTTTTATTTTTTATTTGAAAGCTTAAATAAAGAAAAGCAATGACCTGCCTTCATAGAATACAAATGTTAAACAAAATGTAACTGAAAGAAAAAAATTTTTGTTTCCCAAATAAATTATTGCATTCTAAATATCCCATACTGTGGATTCTTTCAATTTCAAATAACATAAGCGCGCTGAAAAATTAATAGTATTGAAACCGGAAGTCATAACATGACTGTTGCTTTCGAATTATATAACTATAAACATTTTTTTTTTTTGGGATTTCCGTTTATAACTGTGATTTATTTAAATTTTGTTTAAGAGTTTTCCTTAACAAATACTCAATTTAAGGGAAAAAATATATAGGTTTATTGAAAAAATTAATTGTGTTTTTATTTAAAAATTGTGAATCGAATATTGAAACAGAAAACCACGGAAACGTGCTATTATAATAACAGTGAATCGTTGATTAAATTTAACAGCATGATTATTCCATTAAAACAACTTCTTTTTAAAACGAAACAAAAAAATTTAAAAATAATTAATTGTATCTTTTTATTCTACCTTAAATGGCCACAACTTAGAAAATAATATTTTAAAAAATTACTCAGCCATGATTTTGATGATAATAATAACGAGTCAGTTGTTCAATTCAACTGAACAATTATCCTCGACAAAGCACTTCCTTGTGGAAAAAACAAAAAACAAAAAAAAAAAAAAAAAAATTAACAAACAAATTTTTTTTTCACTAGGTTGATGTAATTTTGAAAACAATATTTCAAAAAATCACTGAGGCATTTTTAAGAGCTTTTATAATGCTCCGGTGGTTTACAGATTAAATTTTAACACAAAACTTATAGGAAAAATTTCTTTTATTTTGTGTTTGTGCGTATGTACGTGTAATGATATCTCCGGATCTAAATTAAATCCTAATTTTTTTCTTAATTTAGCTCATATTAATACCATTATCTTATTTCCAGATCCTATTTCAAATATCTTTTTAAAAACTTAATGCAACAGAAGCTCTGTAAAATTGCTGAAATCGAGTTTCCATACTCTGAATGAAGGGATAAAAATTCATCGATAAACACAAAATCTTTCATAAGATCCCAATAATTTCCCTACTTAAACCGATATGTGTAAAGAAATCCCTATCAGAATCTCACAGTATATAATCACGAGGATAAATATTTCGCTCGCTTTTTTACTATTTTTACGCACTTTTTACTTTTGTGCGGCACTGTGGATTGACGCACCTTATCGCGTCTTGCTTGTTTGCTTGTACATAAATTATGCCTTTTGGGATGGAATAAAAGCGAAATTAAAATTCAACAATTTTCTCTATCACCGATCAGGAAACTGCTTGATACATTGACAACTTTAACTCAAAATTTAATATGAACAACTTTCTTATTTGAGTACCAAATTTTAACTAACTATTTAATCGTTAAAGCATATTGTATGGGATTGTTTTAATGGAATGTATGGAGATCTCAGAGTTAAGGAAAAACCTGAAGAATGTCAATAATGATTTCAGTACAGTACTGATGGAACCAGGTAATTTTAAAACCCTGAAGGATGTGATGTCAAAGAGGGACAGTTTCATTCCAACTGTTTGAGAGAGTGCAGATGGGGAGAAGGGACAGCTATTTACGACCCCGAAAGGAATGTTAGTTTGACTGCTCGGTCAATGGACAATACTTATTCAGCAGTCCACCAGAACTAATCCTGGCGATACTGCTACGTTTAGTGGTGGCGGGTGGTCGGCTGTGTACAAGAAGAAGAAGTATTGGATAGTATTTTGAGAAACAGACAAGATTCCTGTACATATATTTCGTCCAAAATTTGCTTGAAATTTTGAACAGAAGCATATGCCAAAATACAATTAGATACATGCCAAAATTCTATCGGTTAACTCAAAGAGTATTTTAACTATCGCGCTCATAGACTAATAGATAAATTCTAAAATGTGTTTTGCAAATTCATGAAAGGCTGCAACGTAGTAATTAGTCAAAATCTCAAGATAGAAAACTCTTTGATGACTATAATTTTTCTTCTTCGTAAATTTCTCAAGCGAATAAATAAAACTTAATGAGGCATATTGCAACAGGTTAATTCATGTTTTCAATTCAATGGCTTGAAAATTAACATTTTTTAATTTTATATTTACATTTGAAATTTGAATTTGCCAGAGGAATTCGACTTTCTGGAGTGGAACACTGCATGCGTCAACAGGTGTTTTCCTATTCGAAATCACTTCCTCCCCCCTCGAGGTGTGGTGCTCTCGTCTACAATCTGCGCAGCACACCACTCATTCGATTTGCCAGATTGGTTTGCCAAACATTCATTAGGTAAAAACTTCCGCAAAGTACATTATCTAATCTCTAAACATCTCGATCAGATACACTGTTAATTCTTCAAAGAAAAAAAATGCGTTAACGTGTTTCACGCACTAATAAATGTAGCGTGATGTTAGCGTTAGACGTTAGCGTGATGTTGCAAACACGCGAAAGCTTTTCTTGGACATGTAGGAAAAATGTTAAGACATAATTGAGAGTTACTTTTTCAAATAAGACATATTGAAGAAATTTTACAACAACATTCGATCTCTAAATATCGATTATTTCCCGTGTTTTAAACTTCATTCTATCAAAAATATATAATTTTAGAATCGATATGTGGCATTTCAATCATGTGTTTGTTATTGAATTTGTTAATTTAAAAACCCAAGAAGATAAAATAACATATGAATTCGCCACCATTTTTGCAATAAAGTGACGGTAACACTATGAAAAAAACAAATTATGACTCAGTCTTCAGTTACACGATAGAACAAAGTTGTATCAATATTCAAAAATAGATAAAAACTGAAAACCACTGTTCAAAAATTTGAAAAATAACCCACTGGACAGTGTGATTTAACAAAACTGGATTTATTTTATGCGGTTATTTGAAATCTAAGGTCTATTCAAACAAAACCACAAGCACGCTCTAACAGAAGAACATTCAACGTCACATCAACAAAATTCAGACACATTTAAGCCAAATAATCATGGAAATTTTTGAAGAAAATTGTACTATGTAACAACACAGCTTTGGGTCATTTGCCCTATAAATTATTCTTTACATAATATTATCCTGTTCACTTTATGGTTCAATAAAAAATATAACAATTTAAAGAAAAAAAAATCATTTAATTCGTCTTGAGTTAACATATTGTTCTACTGTGTAACTCTCAATCTTTACTAACTCTAAACTATCAGCTATCAAATGGTTCTTTTAAAAAGGTTTCCATCCCTATACTGCCCGAATGGTGTCAAATTTAAATCTTGGGTAAATTGTAGAGCGTACTTTATCTATGTAAATAAAAATTTATATTTGTCTGCATGTCTCTTATGAGCTTATCCGATTCCAATAAAACATCGACCACATATTGCTTGCAGTTATGCGAAGTTATAGGCATAATACAATCATCTAAAGTATAAAAAATATTTTCAGGTCTATTTATCATACCTATTAGCAAGGATTAACCACCAAATAACTCGTCAAGGAGACAGAACATATTCAGTAAAGCTGCTAAATTCAAGCTAGTCGTTAATATTTCGCAGCTATTGCACGTAAATGTATTGTAAGTTTTTCCCTGTGGTAATAGTGTTATTAGAGAGTGTGCGAAAAGGTTTTGGGGGAAATTCCATAGATTTGATATTTTAACTAAACATATACTAACATTTTAACGTTTTCGCAGTAACTTCCGAAAATATTATAGAACAAGTAATTTTGCACCATCTTAGTTTTCAAAAAATTATCTTTTCAACTATATTAAAGACTTCATGGCATAAATATGGTTTCTGTCTTTAATCAATTTTAAAGGAAAATATTTTAATCACATTTTTTAACAATAAACTTGAGTGAAACTTAAACACAGTGCTGCAAAGGACGAATCATTGGGCACAAACCTCTGGGTTAATATTTGACACGTCATGCAAAGCCTGTATGACACTGAAATAACTAGTAATTCCAACCTACTAACTTTTTCAAAGCCACAAAAGCTGTCAATTCTATCCCCAAATCAACTCACACGGGATCTTTCTCGGCTTATCACGGAGCAAAAGTTGATATCCAGTTATTCCAAATATAGTAAGCAGATGAAAATCGAGTCAGACATAATTGTCGGTCAGGTCAATCCGACGAATCGGGTATTCCCCGCTTGCCCTCCAGACAAGTGACCGACTTGCGACCGCCAACAGAATCAGATGAGGGCAAATACAGAAAAATAAAGGCATTTATGGAGAAATGGGTACGGTTTGCCACTATTTAATGGAATATATAGAGATCTCAAAGCTAAAGAAAAACTTAAAGATTGTCAATAATGATTTAAGTACAGTACTGATGGAACCAGGTAATTTTAAATCCTTAAAGGATCTGATGTCAAAGATTGCTAGTCTTATTCCAACTGTTTGAGAGTGTGCAGATAGAGAGAAAGACAGCTATTTACTACCCCGAAAGGAATGTTAGTGTGACGGATTGGTCCATGTAAGGTTGGACCATACTTATTCAGCAGTCGACCACAACAAATCCTGTCGATACTACTTCGTTAAGTGGTGGCTAGGTGGTCGGCTGTATACAAGAAGTCAGATGATGATAGGGTCTACTTTCGAACACGAGAACAACATTTCTCTGATTTTTATCAATCATGCGAATTGGTTTCGATACGAGTTATATCAAATGTTAATTGAAAGGTTTGTAAAGAAGAGCTGAAATCCTTTATTGAATTGAAACAAGCACCTTTTATTATATAACGTACATTTTAAAAAAACTGACGGCTCATCGAAAAGGTTAATTAATTTTTTTCTATGGCTTTGATCTATTGTAATTCTGAATGCAATTATATGTTACTGTACATCTTTTTTTTAACCACCATTTGAGAAAAAGTAATGTCAGGAATATTGATTGTTTTAAAGTGTTATTAAATATCATTCGAAATTTGATGATCATAATTTCTTTTAAAAAGTTTTTTTAAGTATTAAATTGTCTCAGACATCAAAAAATAGTGTAATTTTAACACCCTTCTGCTTATCGTGTTCTTAAACCTTCCGGATGGAATCAAATTATGGTGTCATAGTGTCATTCAAGAACACAGGTATCTGAATAATGTGTCTCCTAATTAAATATTGCTTTACATAGTACTGTCGCACCATTATCTTATTATGCATGTAAAATGCGTGAGTAATTAACACATTAAAAATAGGGGATCTTGACGAAAGTATGCTAGGTAACGCAGATCAAATCGTAGTACTACGACTCCCGCCTTTAATGTGTTAAAATAAACCTTTCTTATTTCGTTTTCAACATTGGTAAATGCCACAATACAATATTTGAAGAAATGAGAAAAAATGATTTGTATTTCATTCCAGTAATAAAATTCAGCGGTGAATATACGGAATTTTATATTATTATACGGAAATTTATATTTAAAATACTATCATAATGAAGGAAAAAATTGCATGACAACTATATCGGAAACACTATAAAGATAATTTTTGGAATTTAATAATGATGCAAAATCATCATGTGCAAAATATTTTTAAAAGTTTCAATAAAAATAAAAAGACCTTCTACAAAATTTTCAAAAAATGTACTAAGATGCACATTTTCACCTGGCGATGTACATTTTGCCCAACATTCGGTAGCTTTAGCTCAAACAGTTACTGTACCTTACGTTGGGAAAAAAAGGTTTACCAGTTTGAATTATCTACAACAGCTCTAATGCACTTTCAATAAAGCCAAGACACAATTTTTGTCTATTTAGAAGTATGTCATCTTTATTTTGTAAATTAATATCACTAATGAAGGCCCGTGGAATCTGCCATTATTTACAAAACATTTGAAGCAGAACGGAATGTTTAATACTTATGAGAGGCGTGTGGTCACAGTCATTAGAAGTTTTAATAATATTTTATTTGTGTAATTAGTTTATTAAAAAATAGGTTGTCAAAAATAAATTAATAAAAGTTATTTTAAGATTTTTTCCAGTCAACTTGCTTTGATAATAGCATTAGCCATCGAGTAACAGCATATACACATACATAATCCTTTATTATTAGTACAGATTAAATAATTATTAATCAAATCTGAGTTTTTACAAACCATCTCAGTAGATATTCTGGCTATGCATTGTAACAGAAGTAAACTTCCTGTTATATCTGTAATGCATCTGTTAGCAAATTTAACTCAAAAAAATACAATAACTTCAGCAAACTAATAATAAAAATTTGAAATAAATATATTTTTCAAATGTAATACATTCAAATGATGATCATCATTGAGAAATATTCTAATTACTTTTACATTTTAAAGCCATGTTCTGTGACGTCATTTTTAAAATCTTGTCAAAGAAACTCTAATGTTATAAGATTAATAGATTCAGTGATTTTATGAGCTTTTAGCAATTGCTACGAAAATTAATATTCGAAATGTGATTTGTTTCAAAAAGTTAAAACTCACATATTCGATATTTCTACAAATAAAAAAGCAACAAAAATAATTTTGAAATAAGACGTTTTGACAAACAAAAAGAAACTTTGAATTTTTTTTTCTTTTTATTCTGAATAAATAACAATCTAAACAAGGTGTTAAGACATTCAATTATAATATAAGTACAAGAGGGATAAATAAAAGCCAAAAAATTAAATGATTTAACACTAAATAATTCAAGTGAACCTTTAGCACCGAAGTTTGTATTGAATAGAAAAGCTGTACTTCTATATACGTCTTTTATATTATATTAGCGTAATGTGATAGAGTGATTCAACCAAAATTCTGAATTTTTCCTTTTATCGTCAAAACTAAAATTCTGAATGTACTTATCATTCAAAAATCACTTACATTGATTAGCTGATTTTTCATTTCTGAAAAGTCTTTTTAATTCATGTCTTTCACGTCTTTTTAATTCATGCCTTCATGTCTTTTTAAATTTCAGGGCGACTTTTTAGTTTATCTCACTATAACAGTGGTCAGAATTGAATTTTCTATAAGAACATTACTTTTAAGTTGAATTCCAACGCCTTTCATAACCTCCTAAATCTATATCCAAAACTTAGTTAAAAGCAAAATAAAATATGCATTTCCTTTATGCATTCGATAATACATTTTTTTCCTTGATTTCGTAAAGATTGAATTTTAAACTACTTCTAAAGGTCAAAGTGTAGAAGATTAGTGCAAATATTGCTATCTGAAAGATACAGAATAGGCCTCAGACATTCTCCAAACAATTCTGACTGCAATTTATCTCTAAGAATCCTGGAAATGAAGGATGTTGGGACATAGGAAAAGTGCAGCAAATCAATTAACTCGAGCTGACAACATAATCCTACAGAGATTACTTTAATCTTACGCTTGCAAAAGTGGCTTGAAAAGGAAAAACGTCATATTCATATTTGCAGAAGATTTGTAAATAAAGCTTAAGGACAACAGCTGCTCATATTTTGAGACATGAAAACTTTACATCAAAAATGACTCGTCTGCACAATGCTTTCTGACCAAAAGTGACATATTTATTTTCACATATATTTCTAGTATGATTCAGGGGCGACGGTTGAAAAACCTGAGAATCTTTTGGTCTTTTAAAGTAAGAAAAGACGTTAGAGGTCTTTATTATGCCTGTTTAATTAAAATATCAGAAAGGTGAACTTAATATAAAAATTATTTTTAGAAACCTGAAAGAATTCTATAAATATACATCAACTTAATTCGTTGTTCTTGATTTTACAAACACAAATAAGATGTATAAAAAAATTAACAATCAATATCTATACTAATAATAAAAGTATGTGTGCGTGTGCGTGTGTATGCGTGTATGTGTGCATGTTTTCGCTGTAAAGGAAATTAAAATTTTAATGAATTAAAAATCAAGCAAGATTTGGCTTTCTCATAAGTACTGTCGTGCAAACTGAGTAACAAATACGAAAATACGATATTGATTCATATACCATTTTAAAATGTAAGGGATTTTTTTCTTCATAATTTTTAAATTGGATTTTGATAGATTTTAAAAAAATATTTACCTATATTATAAACAGATTATCCAAGCATTCAAGTTTCAATGGTATTATGATACCATCGGATTTGGAAGACTCGTGCCTGTCTACAATTATCAACAGAAGTATAAAATAACTAGATTTAATGTCCAATATTAGAACTTAAAAGGTAGTTTGTAAAGGATACCATGAATTTCAAGTTATGTTTACGAAATTTAATTAAAATAAAACTCAACTAATAATCCCGATGAATCATTCTATCATCATCTTGGCGAATTAACCAGTACATTTGGCCAGGATCGACATTGGTGGTTTATATTTTTATAAAGCAACCGCGATTCCGTTGCATTCACATGTTCCGCCGAAATAAAAACATAAAAAATTATTTGCATTCATACAATATCTCTGATAAAAGAAATAATCTTCATCGAACTGAATCTAGTGATTTAAATATGCCGCAATGAACGAAACTTCGTATTTCAACTTGTGTTATGACATCATGCATTTTTCTTCTATGAGATGCGCAACAAGTTTCAAAATAAAATTGCCTGTGAGCAATGAACACATTAAAGGCGGTACTACGACTTATCTCAACTGTAGCTTAAAGGTGGGAGTCGTGGTACTACGATTTATCTCGACTGAAGCTTAAAGGCGGGAGTCGTGGTACTACGATTTATCTCGACTGTAGCTTAAAGGCGGGAGTCGTGGTACTACGATTTAAGTCTAAATTTATTTATGATTACACAAAATATCACCCGATGTAGGACGAAAAACGAGGCGGGGCGGTCGCCTAGCATACTTTCGTCAAGATCCCCCGCCTTTAATGTATAAAGTCGCAAAATGAATTAAATCTAGTCCAGTTTTTATATAAGAAGCTGAATGCAGTTTGCCTAAGAATAAGATTTGATATAGTACGTAAATCATAAGAATTTATATAGATGATGATATAGAATGTCTAAGAATACGATTCCAATAATTTCGAATTCCCCGGCGTCCTGGCAAAGTGGTAGGGTGTCTTTTCAGTGGTCAGGGGTCCTGGGTTCGAATCCCGTTTCGGGTATCGCTGTTCTTCCTCTCTGTTCTTTCTATGAATGTGCCTTCCTCCCTGATGTGAAAAGGGTTGTGCAAACGAATGCTACCCGTGAAGCAACTAAATCTTAAGGGGTCTTAATCCTAGTTGTCTTTACTCAAGAAATAAGAGACACTTACGTGAAGAAAGTTGATTCGAATTAGATATATATTGCCATGGTTAGTTTGTTTGTTTAGTTTAGTTATATTAACGTCCCGTTTAAAGCAACACGAAGGCTATATATCTATAATGCCATGAGTTCGAATTAAAGAGTTTTTTTTAATAACCAAAGAATTTCATTGAAATATTCCAGTAATTTCTCATACTTTTTCTTTAATTTATTTTATTTTATTTCTAATTTATATTCTTAACAGTGTCTTTATTTTTCTGGATTAACTAATAAAAAAACCCGAATCAGTACGAGCAATTGAATATTATATCAACATAACATCGTTATTTGTTCCCTTACAAATAAAATTAAATAATTTATTCGCTTTTTGTGATCGGCGATAAAATTATATTAATTTCATATATTTTTCTACGCATATTTCGAAAACTACCTTTGTATATACTAATGTCATATTTTCCGGTTGTGTACTTATTGAACATTGGACTTGTTGCCAAAACAAGCTAATAAACATGGGAATTAGAACACATCCTCATAAAACGCGAGTAATAGAGGGGAAAGCAGAAAATCAAAATGGCGATATTTAATGGAATCACAATGCGGAACATGATTTGTTCTCGCAGTCAAACATGAATATTCGTGTCTCATATACAGACAGCAGAATTTTTCTGGAGAACATTATAAAGCAATAAATGTCCTCTGAAAGGAATAAGAAATCATATCAAGCAATTGTTTCATGAGCATATTTTGTAATGGAAAGAAACGAAAACAAAATACCAAACGGCTTTTGGCTTTTAATTTCTTCCACTGCATAATACAATAATCATATATGTTCACCAAAGAATAATGTTTTAATCACTGCCATGTATTTTCTAGAAAACATTTTAAGATATTTCATTTTCTTTGTAATTTATAATGTTAAGAGTTAGATCAAGTTTCTTTTAGCTGCACGAGAACGAGGGAAAATTAGCGTATGCTTTCTACCACACATCAAAAGCAAATGAAATCTTTTTTAATTCTATTATTAGCTCACACTCTCCATATGTATATATATTTATATGTCTTGTTCAAATGTTCAATCGTAAATAAAATACTTTTTATTCATCCACTCTAAATCAAAAACATTTTTTAAGACCTGTAGTGGATGGCACTTGATGTTGATACAGTTTCGTTAAATATTAGTTCATTTATTATATTTAATTAATTTTTAATACTTTAAATAGAATTTGAAGCAGTTTGTAATGAAAATAGAAATCAACGGGCAGGAGCTCAATCAGTCAAATGCGATGATTTCAGCCTTTTTCACGAGAAAATGAAGAATGAGAGTTCAGTCCTTACGAAAATCAATCATTTTTTCATAAATTATGTAATTTTAGTTTTATATGGGAGAAAAAAAATTCATCTTATATAATATCTTTAGTAGGATATAAATTTAGGGATAAATATGGAAAGGTCCTTCTGTTCTTAAAAAATTCTCTTTGCGATAAGCGTTTCAAATCCATCGTCGAAATGAAAGCCACCTCGATTTCTTTTCCCAAACGCAATGGTTTTGGAAAGGAGGCACAATAAGGCTTCCTGAGAAATGTACGAAGGAAATAGAACAAGAGGATTGTTATGTAACAAAATAAATATTATCTTAATATTGTGTATTCCTTTCATTTTGGGAATGAGAAAGTGTCTTCATCCCGATAAGGATTTGCATTTTAACAAAAAAATATTTACGGAAAATTAAAAACTATTATTTTACACAGACTAAAAGATAAAAAATAGAAATAATATACAGTAAAAGCTCTTTATTCGTGGGGTATATGTTCCATAAATACACCGCGAATACAGAAACCGTGAATACGGAATGGTCATTTATAGGGGATTGTAGGGGATACGTTCCTAGGTGACAAAATAATAATAAAAAATGTATAAAAATCAATTTAATTGAAGTTTTTGAACATTTTGATTCATTATCTTAAGGCTTAGGCAATGGTTTGAAGAATTTTGTAATTTTCTCTTGCTTGGCAGTTTTTAAAAGCTCCTTCCATTCAGACTGATACGCAGCAGTCGCATTAGCAATTTGCTTCTTAAAAATAAGACTTGCTCATTTGCCATTCTTAAACCTTCACTAAGATGTTTCAAATGAAATATCACGTTTCCAGTGCTTGTTGAAGGGTCTTCTTCAATGGGCTGTGAATTTAACATTTCCTCCAAGTCGGTTTCAGTCAGATCTTCATCTTGCGATTCAAGCAATTCCTGAATATCGATTCTATCTGTTCGAACCCATCTCGTCCTATTCCATTTGCGATTTCGGCTATATTTGCAGTTTGCATTTAACAACATACTTCAGACGGAGTTGTAATAAGATCTATTTTACTTTTTATTAGTGCATTTGACGGCATTTACAAAGGATATTGGATTGGATACCTATTGGAATCCTTTTATTATTATATATGTACTTATTAGATCCGCGAATAAAGAAATTTTTAGCCCCGAATATGGGAATTGAGTCGCAATTTTTTAATCCGCGAATATTGAAACCGCGAATGAAGGAAGCGCGAATAAGGAGCTTTTACTGTAATGCAAAACTAAAGACGAAAAAAGTTTTTCCAAATTTATTTACAGCACATACCTCAGACTATGATTAATATGAAAATTGTATTGTTTGCCAACGGATCCAAAAACCCTTCGCGCATTTGCGCATGCGTTAGGATGAGCGGAAAGATGAAGATATTTTCATTTAACAATCAAGTAAATTCCAGGAATGTGCACAGGCTCCCGCGTCTCATCTCTCAGTGTTATAGAATCATCGAAAAGCGATCGTCTCAAGGTACTGAAAAGAACTGCTTTATCGAAAATATGTCCTTTTTATTCATATTTATTTAATACTTTTCAAGCAAAATGCTATGAATTTTTCGAAATTGATGTCCAAAAGAAACTAATATTTTCTACAAAAAAAGCTAAAAAAATACATTTTTTTCAATTTTGATATTCAGTAATTAAAAATAAAACTTTTTTAAATTTTCCGAATTATTCTAATTCGTTTTTTTATCCAATTTAAAATTATATTAATTAATTCTTTCTATTTATACTTTTCGGAATCACCACGATGACATGAACAATATACTTCTGTAATGTATGAAATCATGACAAAAGTGATTTTCAATATGAACTGACAGATCATTTACGTATTTTTTCTTGTCTAAATTCTATCTATAGCAATACTCGAAATGCAATGACATGATACGTTTATCTAATAAAAATAATTTAGAAGTAACAGAAATTTTCTTTATTCTATGTTAGTCGTAATAACGAGATCAATTTCGATAAATTATTTGGAATGATGTAAAAAAAACTATACTTTCAGCTTATGACTGCTAAAAAATGAAAATCTAAAATATTTTTTTAAAATATCATTTAAAATTATCAAATAAACTATTACAGATACTGGAAATTGTTTTGTAAAAAGGTATTGTTTCGAAATATTCATTTTAATTTATTTTCTTGTATAAGATTAGAATGTGCGAATATATTTTTATTGGTCTTATGCTTGTTATAAAAGAAAAACGAATAGCTTAAAGCAAGAGTGCCAACAGTTGTCAATTGAAGAATCTGCCGGTGTTCATGTATGACTAAAAGTGAAAACCAAGTTACTGAAGCCGGTAACTACTTTATTTTAACTAAGACTTTTATAAATGTTATGTTACTGTAATGAAATGAGCAAGTATCATGTACACTAAAAATGTATTGGTGTGGTGGAATGAAGATCATTATGATCCTTTCAGTGGAAGACGTATATTTTCGGGAACATTTCTTTGATCACATTTCACACAAAACAAACACGAACACGAAAGAACAAGTCATTAACGTGCGCACACCTTAACCGAACAGCACCTTATCTCATTAAATTACAAGCGCAGTGCATTATGGGATGCGTAGCTAATCAGGCATAACCATCTTTTATCCAAAAGAGTAGATAAAGTAATGCAACTGTTACTTGACATATTTTCGCTATTCCATATAATCTATTTTTTGTTACTATTTTTACAAAGAATTGTGATAAAAAAAAATATTCACATTTCTTCCCATAAATTAATTATTGTATCATAATCAATCCCAAAACAAAAAATATATGAACTTTACCTAAGGAATTTATTGAACCTTTATAATAAATATACATTCCTGCAAAAGGTTCAATTTTACTTATATTTATTCTAATGCTATTGTATTATAACTAATTGAATTAATAAACCAGAAATTGGTTTAACTTTATGCAGTAAATTACATAATTTACTGCATAATGTACAAATTTGCAGTAATCAACCTTAAAATTATAAAAAGGTAAATAGCTCATGCAATTGAAATCGAAATTGCATAAGTACTTTCAATTGTAAACAAACTAAAGGTATCCGACTACGTTCAAAGGAATGTTTTTGAAAAATTATATTTTTAAAAAACTGTTTAAAATAATGGTTTTTAAATACATTGCCATTTATAATACAAAATATTATAAATACAAAAAATTATTTAAAAATATAATATATATTGAAAAATAGGAAAATTGGTAGTCAGTTTTAATGAAATGTAACCAAAGCGGTTACCACTCTACACAAAATGGTAATGCAGTCATCCTATGTTTCTTTGTACACAAGTTATAGAATATAATGATGAAAGAAAGGAACCAAAACCTAATAAAAATGTTGAGATGTAAGGAAGCTATGGGGGAAAATGTATATATGCATTTTTTTCCGCAAATTCACAACCTAATATTTATAAAAACACCCATAAAACAAAAAGTATTTCACCAATAATAAAACTTTTGGTTCATTTCATTGCCCATATTATTTAAAACACACGCTAAAATGTTTATGCAAATATCTCTATTAATTTTTGAGGTATTCTATTAATGGTGGGGATTTTTTATGAAAATTAAAGTTTTGAAAAAAAAACTGAAGCTCAAGACAAATTTTTGCTGAAAAATATGTGAGCCTGGATGGTAGGTGAGACCTTCCTTTTTCTAGAAAAGACAAACTGTTTTGGAAAGTGGAAAGTCTGAACTACAAGAAATATCAATATAAAAATTAACTCGCCAATTTGTTTGATAACCAGTGTTTTTAGCATAGTCGGATACTTTATTAACATTGTTTTGGTCGGTAATTTATCAGCAAACATTGGCAAGTACAGAAAGAAAACAAAATACCCAATCCATCCAAAAAAAACCTAACCGAAAGTTCTTAGCCGTAGGTTTTGAATCATCACCCACCTGTTAACGAGGCGTGAGAAAGCCTCAGACAAAGGTGAATGGAATAGAAAATGCACATTGACCTACACCCAAAATAAAAACACCCGCTGCTCGAGTAAACTCGTTGATTGAAAGAAAAAGCATCGGACAGGTCATTCAACTCGTCGTGGAAGCTATATTGGTAAGAAAATAACGGCCTACTTTTTTGGGGGGAATTGAAGAAAAGGCGATTTTGCGATTGTGGCTCGTTAATACGGTTCGATAGCATACTTCCACATCTTTGACGCCTACGGGAGGCTAGGTTCTAAATAGATACTATAATAAGACTTAATCTCACGTTTCATTCAATAACGCTAAAAAAGTCTCTTGAAAATAAATTTTGAAAAAAGAAATCCTTTGCATTCAGCATAATCCAATTTCATAAAAATAATAATAATGATAATAAAACGTATATACAATCCTTCATTCTTTGATTCGGTTAATAGAAAGAGTAAGAGAGAAAGTAGTTCTTTTTTTAATAACTTTTTCAAATATATTTTTTATGCATTTTGCATAATTGCATAGCATAAATGTTTTTTAATGTGTGTGAATTGCTTTGGAATTGTGTATCACCAGAATTTTTTTCCCAGCTGCATTATCATACAATTAAATTTATTAAAAAAATTAACAAATTTTTTTTATGAAATCTTTTTTTTTTTTTGCTTTCAATTAAATTTTAAAATGAAATTTTTGTAATTCAATTTCATAATAAAAATTAATAATATTTTCAAAATAATTAAGAATAATTTTTCAGTTTTTTAAATCTAAGCGTATACAATAAACTACAATATTGTATGCATGTTATTATGTCTATTACAAATAGTTAATTCGGATTTAAAAGTATCCACAAGCAATTAGGGGAATTTCAACGATTTTTGACTATATGATTTCATACAGTCAATATATATATAATTAAAATGATTGCTATATTATATTACATTTAAAATAAACTACTAGCGATATAATAAATTTATAATGATCTGCAATGTTTTGGCTTTGTAGTATTATACATATTTTTGCAATGAAATTGAACTATAATGATCAAGAAAAATAAACTTCTTTATAAACAATCTCTCTAGAAAGATAATTTAATTGCTGTTGACTTAGTCTTTCAAACACCTAAAAGAGTTTTGTGTTATCTGAACCCCTTTAATTAAAATATTTTATTATTATTCCTGACATATAAAATACTGGCTTCAAAATTCTACATTTTGAAGAATAATTATAGGAACCCCAAAAGATAAATAGGCTATCATTGACGCAGTGTTAGAGTAAATATTTTTCTTTAAATTTCTTTTCTTTATTTCTTAAACGATGGAAAACTTTTTCATATTATTTCTTCGAAAAATCAATAAAAAAATTGATGGTATGCTAATAATTATTAAAAGATTTTCTTTGATTAGATGGATTGAAAGATCAAAACACTAAAATAATATCAAAACGACGAAAATTACGAAAATAATAATAAAATATTTTCCAAAGTAATTATTGCATAATACTGGTTTCTGCATAATCTCAAAATTGAGAAAAAGTTATATTTTAATGATATACAATTTCATCTCAGTTCATTTTTTTATTTTTAATACTTTTTATGCAATGCATAATTTGCAGTGGTCAATTTATTAATGGTATGAAATTCGAAGTCACCCTTCAAAACATTTAACCGTAAATTTTTCCGAATATTGAAATTAAGCTTTAAAAAAAAGCTTTCTTTTGACATTTTCATTTCTTAGTATAAATCTTTTTAATTGGTATGTGTTATAGTTTCCTTTGGCTTATTTAAATAAATTCATGTTTTCCTACCTTATCAAATAATAAATCTAGCTTTTTTAAAAAAAAATGCTTTCTATATTAAAATTTAATATCCCAAAAAGTCATATAATTTTGGAGAACAAGTTGGTCGCCAAAGGCAGCTAATACGTAATAACGTGATCCTATGAGATTTAAATGGGATCGCAAGAGCTTACTAGACTCATGTTATTAAAATGTAAGAAAATGCGAACTGAAGCATCACTTTTTCAAATATTTTGAAATAATATATTCGGATAACTCCCAAGCATCTACTACATTTACTAAGTTAGCTAAATTTTTAAAAATGTAATTTATTTTTTAGCTTTTTTTAATTTATATATTTCTAATTCAAACATGCAATGAAATTGGTTATTGAAATTTGCGAAGAGCATTTAAGATCAAATGTGAATACAGATCTTATATTTAATTGCCGTGCAATACCAAATTTGGCGTTCAATCTGGCAACGGGTTAACTGCATGTCAACCTTTAAACACGATAACTCATAAATGAAAGAGTTAAGCGAAAGAAAGTTGGTATATGGCTTTGAAACGCAGATGTAGATCTTTATTAAATTTTGGACCCAATTTGCTTTGTAAATAAATCCGAGACGTAAGCTTGTTTTTTTTTTTTTTTTTTTTTTTTTTTTTTCGCTACATAATGAATTTAGACAAAGAGCTCTTAATCTTATGTAAATATCTGAAATATCTCCAAATAATTTCATGCATCATTTTCTATAAACTTCACTGCTTTTATTGTTTTGAGTTTCATCTATACTTATGGAAAGGAGTTTGTGTGTGTGCGTATTTCAACGCCAAATTTAGCACAAATATACTTCAAAAGTTAAAAATATACAACTCAAAGCTATTTTTTAAATTTTAATTAGAAGATAAATTAAATTAAAAATTACGTGAATTTTCATCATAACTTCAAAAAGTAATGCACAATTTTAAAGTTTATTAGAAATTATTATTTTATTTAATACCAATTTTTAAAAAATTTCTGAATTTTAACCAATTAAAAAAAATATTTTTAAAGTAATCTTCCGTTAATAATAATAATTATTCATCTCCTTGTTTAACGAAATTCAAATCGTTTCAATTCATTCCTTATATAAATGATTGCAATATTTTCTTCCAATACTGAAAACTAAAAAAGAAAAAAAAAAAAAACGTTAATTTTTTTTGTTAGTTATTTCTTTTTAGCGTGGCAGTCCACTTTAAAGAATTAGAAAACGTCACTCTTTCTATTGTTCCAAATAAGGCAAAACATCTGTTTCAAATTTGAAACGATATTTCCAAAATTATTTCTTCTGTGGCAAGATTTTATTAATAATACTAGCTGGATTTTATTAATAACATCTTATTTTATAACACGATTTTATAGACAAAATTTTATCAATAACACTAG
>JAPMOQ010015762.1:1159420-1198707 GCA_026543055.1 Argiope trifasciata | reverse complement strand
GGGGGGGGGATATTAAACACTATTGAAAAGTATATATTCACATATACAAAAGAATTAATATAGATAAATTATTTATCTATCTATAAAGTAAGATTATATATATTAAAAAAAGGAATTTTTGTGAAATTGTGTTTCCTCATGAAGCCAAATATTTTAAACGTCGACATTTCTAATTTTTTTTTCTCTTATTTAAAGAACTAAAAGTTGTAGTTTCAAAATGAGAAAGTCTATAATTAAATTTGTATATTATTACCTTTATCTTTGCTTATAATAAATATGCACATGTGTGCAACCAGAGGAGCTGTGTAAATCGCTTAATTTGATGAACACAGAAACGACGATAGCAATTTAAGACAATAGAATTATAAACATCCTAAAAGCATCATATATCGCAAGATAAAATTATAAGGCTGTTTATCTGGTTGAACATGTCTTGAACATGATATTACATATAAGCTAGCAAACTGTGGATTGCATTAGTTAAAAATTGTTTGAAATGTTCGATGAGAAATTATCAAAATTAGCACACAATTACATCTTGGGGGAAAAGTCAGCCTTTACTGCGAAAGACTTCTTCAAAATTTTGACTTAAAAACTTATGTATATATTTGAGCTTTCTCTCGTAACTTTCAAATATATTGTTGTGAAAACAACAATTTTAAATCACATAGAATCTAGCTCTTCTATTAAACTAATTCTACATCCTGACAATTATTCTTCTATTTTTAATGTTTTTTAAAAAATATTTTCTATATACTTTAAAACAATGTTTTTCAATGCCTTACTCATACTCTATACGATACAATTAAATGCATTTTTCTGGAAAAAGTATATTTAATTTTGTTTTTCACTATGCTATCTGCTATTATTGTTTAAGAAATATGTAAACCAAAAGCTTTTTAGTCATCAAAAAATTCGAAATTCGGTCTTAAAAGTTTCATAAATCACACCTTTCAGACCTTCCCGGAATTAGAATTGTGTCAATCTCTCCAATGTCTATAAATACTATAAACATAAAATTTTCAATGCGTCTTTAAGCTTAAATTTGCAGATTTTATCGAATTTCAAATTAAAACCGTTTTTGGAAACTGTCGGCTCATTAATTCATGTCCATATGAATATGATAAATTAATAGCCAGATAGAAGAAATTATTATAGATTTATCAATAAAATTATACGCCTATATCAGATTTTACGCTGCATCAGATAAAGTATTGATAGGTCGTGCATCCTGGCTTAGAGGTAGCGTGTCTTCCCTGTGATCTGGGCGTCCCGGGTTCGAGACCTGGTTTGGGCATGTTTGCTTTCCCCCTGCGTTCTATCTGTGAGGTGTGTGAAGCAGCTCACCTGACAAAGGGATTATGGAAACGATGTTAGTTAGTTAAATTATTTTAACGTCCCGTTTTGAAGCAACACTTAGGCTATTTTGGAACTTAAATCGTCATTTTGAACCATGGTCAGATGACGAGGATGACACCTGAGCTGGCAGGCACCAACCTCTCCAAACCACACCAGAGGGGGGACGTTCGGTTTGACAGATTTAACGTACAAGAGAACCCCCAATACGACGTTTCTTAGGTGGAATCGAGGCTCGAACCTCCGGTTCTGAAGCCGAGACCTTACCACCAGGCCACCGTGGCCGCGAACGAATATTATGACACATGTGTGCCTAAGACGTACTCTTGGCCCTAGATGGCGCTATAGAAAACAAGAAACGCTAAAAATCTGCTTAAAACGGATAACTTAGTTAATAGGCTTCTCTAGTGACAAATGCCATCACCAAATTTTTCACCAAGTCAATCAAAAGAATGAAAATCTACCTTCCGTTTTCATCATTGTACTTTGAAGCACAAACATATTTTGCGTGTAAAGCATAAACTGCGTTATATAAGTACAACAGCAAGTGTCTCTCACACAAGACAGAGGGTGTTTGCCAACGAATTCTAAAACTCCTCAAGCATTTGCGCATGCCTAAGGATGGATTTAATTCATTAAAATAGGGGTGATAGGAACGTATAGATGTTTACATTTAACAATAAAGTAAACTCGAATTATTCTCTCACTAAATTAAACTAAAATAATACGGTCAGAAATAACACGATACTCACATACACGTGGGGAAAAAATTGAACGAAAAATGTCCAACTGGGCTATTATCAAGGTCAAAGAATGAAGAAGAATTCAGGGTATGCGCTTATTATTCTTTGTTTCACCCATTAATGAAATAGAATCATCGAAAAGTGAACGCCTCGGGATAATGAAACGAACAGTTAATTTCTTTGGATCGATTTCGCTCAAAATTTTATATATTTTACAGTTTTATAGAAATTACAAAATGTTATAGATTTTACAAAAAATTTATAAGTTACAAATATATATAAATGTCATTTTAAATATATATTCTACTTTCGTACTTTTTTTAATATAGAGAATCGTCAAAATCTTGAATTTTTAGCGATTTCTCAATTTGCTCTTTATAAAAGAGACAGCAAATATGATTTAGAAATTCCAATTGATTTAAAGTGTCTTGGTAAAAATCAGCAAATATGTACAAATGACTATTTTTTGATAATCGGTTTTAAAATATTAATTAGTTTTCAGTTCCTGTTTCTTTATTCCGTTTTGCTTTGATTCTTTTTTAGTATTTCTGTGTGCTTATTTATACCTTTTTGAATCAATTATGTTAATTGTTGGATCTAATGTTTTTTCAAATTGATCTGTTATTCAGTGTTTGTTAATCAGTTTCTAAGAAATATTCCGAAATGCATCCTTCTCGTAATGATGAAGTCATCTCTTTTAAAAAAATAGTTTTTAAAGAATATAAGAAAAAGAAAAAACAATCATGATTACTTCATTTTCTATCTAAATCATTATAAAAGTAATCAAATTTTCTTAATATTTTTCAACTTACACAAATATTTAAATTAAACAAAAACAATAGCATGAAAATGCTTGTAGAATCAGAAACACTTGGATTTTTTTCGAGTTAAATTATTAACACATTGTGTGCGGGAACATTTCGCAGAGCGGGCGTTTTGCGCGTACATTTAGTTATTCAGTTAAATATCAGTTATTCAGTTAAATATCAACAGATCGAAAAGTATTAAATTTTTTAACCAACTTTTAGTATTTTATAATGAAATATATAAATAACAACCATAAGATTTTTAAAAAGTATATATAGTTTTTAGTGGATAAATTTATAATAGTATCGTAAATAAAAAAAATCAATTAGAGATAGTAGTATATAGTTTTAATTTTTTTTAATGATGCTCTATATAAACATTTTTACATTATAAAAAAGTGAAAAGAGCAATCATAAAACTAATGTTTTACCGTGTGGTAACGTTCAAAGCATTTTCCTCAATGAAGAGGCAAAATTCACTCATTTTCGCAAGGATAAATAAAAATAGAATTTTAAAACTAAATGGATTTTTTTAATTAACCTTCTCGTTCTGTGGTTCCGCATCGACTGTTGTAAAACCTATTTTTATTTGTCTCAATTGTTCCAGAATCTATGCAGTAGACAAGAGCATTCGGCTTCGTTTTCCTGTCTGTACTGTTATTTTTGTACCCACCAACAAACCATGTTGTGACACTAGCCCGTACAAGTACGTGACCCGATCTCAAGTACCAATCGTCAGAAAACGTACTAGTAGGTGTCCCGCATACAACGTGTTAAGGTATCCGACAACGTTCAAAATACTAATTATCGACCACACGCGATTTTTTTAAAATTCTTATTATTTTTTGTAGTTCAGACAATTCTCTTCCCAAAACAGTTTATCTTTTCCAAGAAAAGGAAGGTTTGACATATCATCCAGATCACTGATTTTTCAACTAAAATTTGTCTTTAGCTTCAATTTTCTCAAAACGTTCATTTTCATAAAACTTCTACACCGTTAACATGATATCCCCAAAAGTAATAGAAGTTTTTATATAAAATATTCAGCGTTTGTTCTAAATAATTTGGGCAATGAAATGAATCAAAAGTGTTACTCTTGTTGAAATATTTTTTCATTTATAAATGTTTTTTGAATAGTTAAATTGTAAATTTATGATAAAAATGCATATACACGCACATTTTTACCCATCACTTCTTTATATCTGAAGAATTTTCTTAGATTTTGATTCATTTCATTCATCGTTATTATTCTTTAACTTGTGAAGAAATAAAAATAGGATCGCTGCATTAGAATTTTGTGTTGAGTGTTAACCGTTTTGGTTATATTTTATTAAAAGTTACTACAAAATTTCCTATTTCTCAAAATATATCATATTATCAAATAATTTTTTATGGTATTTATAGTGTTTTTAATTGACAATACATCTAAAAATCATAAATAATTTTTTTAAAATCCAATTTTTCAAAAATTTTTCCTTCGAACGTAGTCGGATACCTTAAAACAAAAAAAAGTTAAAAAAAATCGTAGAATTCCATAAAGGCAATAGAAACTCAAAAATTAACAAAATAATGCTGCAACTTCATTCAAGGAAATCGCGATACAGCATCAAATATGCATTGATTTCAGTTCTATTATGCATTTGATAGAGTTGGGGGAAATAATGCAAATATATACATACATCTGCAGGAACTCTTCACTAAGAACTCAGATAAGTATTGGATTTGTAACACAACAGAAATGAATGGACAATTCTTTTTAAAAAATTCCATGAAGCAATTGAAAATCCTTATAAATCTGATATGTTCCTGATATTTTATATATTATATACGAGTTGATACCCGAAGCGTTGCTACAGCAGAAGAAATAATTTTGGAAATATCGTTTGAAATTTAAAATAACTGAACATTTAAGTAAAAAAATAACAAATATTTTGGCATAAATCTTTGATTCTCAGATGCAAAAACGCAGTATAAATTTTCTATTCATTTGAAGTATGCAGTTTTCTTTAACAGGGTTAATAGTTTCCGGACTTAATATTGATAGCTGATAGATACCATTGTAGATTGGCGAGGATTGTGTTGAGGTTTGAATGATGACGGACCTTTTTGAAATTTAAATTGATTCTCCGCTTTGTGGGAGTGAGTTTTGAGCTTGCCTTTGGCTTCGCTGCTACATCAGTGATATTACAGAGTCTAATCTATTTTTACATATGCCGATTGAAGGCGTTATAAGTGAGTGGCGGAGCAATATGCTTACGTAACTTATTGAACTCGTAAATTAAGGTGGGTTCACACGAGGCTAACTATTGCGCGCAATCGTTGCCTCTCTACTGTTGTCCCTCTATTATCCTCAAATGAACAGTTAAGACAGCATCGTTGGGACAATGGCCAACGGTTGTCCCGGCAGTAATTGTTGACAATTATTTGCCATTGTCCTCTTGCGGTCACGTGATTTTCTTGGAGTAAGCGTGATCTTGTATTGCGCGCAATAGTTAGTCTCGTTTGAACCCACCTTTAGAGCTCGTAGCCAGATAATATAATCACGAGACAAAAAGGATCATTCGATCTTGAAGTTATTAACTGGTTTATTAATCTTACACTATCACCACTGAATTTTTTTAAAATAACTTCATTGGAAAAAAAATATGCAATTTAAATCATAATTCTATACGTGACAAGAAGACAAAACTATACTCTCTCATTTCAGATGTAATCATCTCAAATGTAAATTATCTCAAATTTAAAATGTAATTTGGTAACTAAGTATACATTTATGCCTACAATCAAGGCATAAATCAAAATTATAGCTTTTTGTGGCGCTTTATTGAGCCACGAATATTTTCTAATAATGACTAAATTATTAAAAGAAATTTTTTAATTATTGCAGAAATTTTAAGCCTTTAAACGGAATTTATTTTTACAAGTTTTGATGGTTTTTCAAAAATCAGTTTTTGAAATTAAATTTTTCAAACTTGAAAACCGGTTTTTAAATTAAGAAAACAGGTCTTCCCGAGCATCTGGATATTCTTCAAAATCTCTCTATATATATTAATAATAATCCTTCTAGCAACTAAATGCTTAGGATGACGAGATATCAATTAATAAACAAAGTGAAGGTGCATTTGAATTTCTGTTAATTCAAATGTAAAACTAAAAAAATGTAAACACTTAAGTAATTTCAAATTATTATGTGTTTTAGAAGAACGAATTCAAAAGACAAGTAAAATTAGCAACTCTTTTGCTGTAATTGCAAAATCCACAAAACATTTCTAATTCAGCGATGAAATTTTGTGTATTCTTTTAGATTCGAAAAGAGAAATTATTAAATTATCTGGAAAAGTTATGTCAAAGGTATTTCCAAAATTTTTATGTGGAAACCGATTTTGATGAAGAGCAAATAAAAGACGCTATACTCATCAGGGCAATGCTTTTTTTTAAAAACGCCATAAAATAAAATCAATTCAGAAGACCCTGAAGAAAAACTTAGGAATCCAAAGACATTGTCAGCTGAATTTTCATTACTTGAGGCAAGAAATAAAAGAACAAAAAATTTGGATTTGTTACTTCTAATGAAAACTATAAAACTAAGCTCAGTTACTAGAGAACGAATGAAAGTATGAAAACTATAAAACTAAGCTCAGTTACTAGAGAACGAATGAAAGTATGAAAACTATAAAACTAAGCTCAGTTACTAGAAAACGAATGAAAGTATGAAAACTATAAAACTAAGCTCAGTAGCTAGTGAATAAAAAACTAAGCTCAGTAGCTAGTGAATAAAAAACTAAGCTCCAGAGCTAGTGAATTTTTAAAAAAACGTTTAAAATAAATTTAAAAAAAATAATTTTGGTAATAAATTCCAATTTTTTTTTAAATAAAAAACCATTAAAACCATCATTTATTTTATTTAAAAGGAAGCCAAAACTTTAACGATGATGATAATAACAAATCTATCTGGCAAGTTGTATAATTTTTATTTTTATAGAAAAAGAATATAAATATGAGAAAATTTAATCAGAAACAAACTTCTGTCTCACCTGAATTTAATCACTGTACCATTTACTTTAAGTTGATTTAAATTAATTAAATAGTTGAAAATAATGTACTTTTAAATGTATTGTGGTAAAAAAAATACAATAGGCTCGTTCATCACATGATTAATTCGTTGGCACGAGCCCTCAGATTAAACTGCTACGCTATCTCGATGGGTGAAAGTAGGATCAGTACCAAATTTTCAGTTATTATAAATTATCAGTTTCATTTTGCGTTAAAAAATAAAGGAAATCAACATTTCCTAAAAATGATTTTGTTAAAAATAAAAGAATTTTTTTTTCATGATTAAATAGTGTAATATCTAAACTTTTCAAAAGATTAAATTATTACTAATTTAATTTTGAAATTCTTTTATAAAGAGAATAACTAACAGAATTACAACACGTGAATTTTGGAAATTCTGAAAATTTCCATCGCTCGTTAATGTCCTTAGACATATTTCTGGATATAGACTCTTAAAATATTGTTTAGAGTTTTATTAACAACGAAGTTTTATTTTAGCAAACGGCATTACCAATAAAATATTTATTTTCAGTGAAATATCAAGTTCTAAAATCAAAATTCAAAATCAATGCATGTCTAACACATGGTTTTAAATCAAACCTTAAAAAATTATCATTTTTACTTTTGATGATAAAAAAATATTTTTAATTTTGATGACATAAAAAAATTATCATTTTTAATTTTGAAAAAAATAATCATATTTAATTTTGAAAACTATCATTAATTTAATTTTGAAATTCTTTCATATAGAGAATAATTAAATTTTTGTCCTAAGACATATGTCTGAATATAGACTCTTAAAATATTGTTTAGAGTTTTATTAACAAAGAAATTTTATTTTAGAAAATGGCATTATCAATAAAATATTTATTTCTGGATTCTAAAATTAAAATTTAAAATCAGCGCATGTCTAACACATGATTTAAAATCAAACATAAAAAAATAATTTACTAACCTTCAACTAAGGCACTAAATTTTCAGAAAGAATTTCAGTCAACTGACTGATATTCGAATGAAATACAACACTTTTTTTAAAATTCTGAAAGGAACAGAGACCTCTTGGATTACAGTTATCCTGTAACAACGGACAGTAGAATAAAAGAAAAACAGAATGTTGTCACCTCATTCTGATGACGATGCACCGTAATTTCAGACCACGTGACTAGGTAATTTGCGCCTTTTTCTGTTTTATCGATTACGATGACTGTTTGGTTAGCTGCCATCAAGAATTCAGATTTTAAAAAAAGGTTTCAAAAAGTTTTTTCCATGGAAAGTTTAAATGAAAAGTATCCATCAAAGATAAAGCATATAGTAGATTATCATACATAAAAACGGAAAATTATTGACAAGATTTTAAGCGAAATAAAACATGTACAAATTATTCGTTACACATTTTATGCTAAAAACGTATTTAATGATATATATTTTACATGAAACATTCAAATTTTGAATCGTTCATAAAATACTTTTCATTTATCCTCTCAAGTTCAAAACATATGTATATGTATATATATATTACATAAACATACACATATATATATATAAATATATGTACTGAATAATTCTTGATGTTAACAACGATTTTTTTTCACATATAAATTCATTTATTAAATTTTTCCAGTTATTTCACCAAGGTCGCCAAACCGTCACCAAATTTGTTGTAAATCTCAGAGGTTTTTCTTTATTGATTCAAGTTGGAATTAAACTTATATATATATATATATATATATATATATATATAAATAACCATAGTGTTGCTTTAAAACCGGTCGTTAATATAACTAACCTGTACTTTCCAATGTGTAATTCCCGACCTTCTCTCAATAACACTTAGAGATTATTTTAGTAGTTTTTTTTCTGCTTTTAATTCAACTTTATGTTAACTATTGATTGAGTTTTAAGCAGATTTATCTGAATGGAAATAACAATGTATTGGTCACCGTTAAAAAATGAATATTCTTTCCACAGTTCTAAAAGTTATCAAATGCTTAATCTCATTTGCCACCTCCTGTTTAATAACAAAAATATGTTTTATTTATTTTTTACCGGGCTTTAGATAAAGTAACTACTGTTTTTTATCCTTTCTGGTTGTTTTATTGTTTTATATTGGATATTTTCCAACTATTAGAAACAATAGAGTCGAGAATTGAAAAAGTTTTGGGATTACTGGTATGATGACAGTTAGCGAAAGTTGATTTTTCCCATTTTGAATCTTTTTGCCACAGAAAAACAATTTTATGCCAGAATTTTGTGCGTGTGAATGTGTTCCTTAACATTTCGCATTCAGTTTGCGAGCAAATTTTTTAGAATTTTCTTTTGTTCCTCACCGTTGTCCTCGATCATAAATGCAGTTGATCCCCTCTGAGAATCATGCTCTTCAATGTCCAGCGGCTCCATAGCAATCTCAAGAATCTGCATCGAAATTTAAATGCATTGATTACATAGAAATTTTTACGAAAATAAATGAATATTATCTAACAGAAAGGAGATCATCGTAAATATCTCATAAACTGAAGTTTGCTTATTAATTTTGAAAAGAGATTTAAAATACAGAATGGTTACAATAAAAGTTACTCGGAAATGATCATAAAAGTAAAACGACTGGACCAAAAGTTATTAAACTTGGTAATAGTTAATAATAAAATAGTTATATAATTAACTATTATATAATGAATAATAATATAATAATAGTTATAGTTATATAATTAAAGGAGGCCATGGAAAATTCTTTTCTACCGGAAAAAAGTTCAGAAACTCATCACCAAGGGAAAATGGCGCTATATGCAATATTAGTAAAAGAAATAGGAGATGAAGATTTCGATTTAAAATATGTTTAATCGTTTCTGAGATTCGTTACAAAGCATATTCAATGTGATGTCCACCATTTTGTGAAAGCAAGTTAAATCGCATCACTGTATTCTCAACAGTAGCTTTTAGCATATCAGAGGGGAAATTTTACCCACATATCGGTATATCGCATCGTTCAGTTCCGCCAAATTGTTAAGATTATCACCATAAACAGTGCTTTTTGAGATAACACAGATTGAAAATGCTTTGTTACGGGTTTCAGAAATGATTAAACGCATTTTAAATCGATGTCTTCATGTCCTATTTTGTTTAACAATATTTCAAACAGCACCATTCCCCCCCCCCCTTTTTTGTGGGTTTTTTTGTTTTTTTTTTTTTTTTTTTTTTTTTTTTTTTTTTGCCAGAAAAGAAATGTCCATAAATTCCTTTAAACTGCTACCAAATTTGATAACATTTGATCCAATAGTTTTCTTTTTACGATCATTTCAAAGTGGAACTTTAGCTATAACTATCCTGTATAAATAACCCCAGGGAATGAATTTTTTAAAATTAATTTCATTTAAATTTAATCTAACTAATAATATTAGATAGGATGGAATTAGTTAGGATTTTAGTTCAGTATTTTGCTTTCTAAAACTTGCGCAAAATTCATTTTCCTTTATTATTCTCAGACTAATAGCATAAAATGTAAAAAGCTCTACTGATTTTTTAATGTAATTGATGATTCGATCGATGTAGGAAAAAAGTGAAAAAATTCGAAATAATTTTTTAAATTAAAAAAATATAAAATATTTTATGTGTGCTATTAATGGATCAACTTATTTGCCATTTAGCGAAGTTACGTTTAACTTCAGCTAACAGTCAAGTGAGCATTCATAGATTCGATGAATAACTTTGACTATTATTTTTTGAGAAAATATGTATTTTTTGCCTATACCTCTATTCTTCTGATTTTTTTTGTTTGTTTCAGCATATCCCTCAGTGATGATTGGAAATTCTTGCTAAATAAATTTACGTATACCTGCGCTAATGCTTAATAAATTAACTTAATCTGTATTTGCAAGCGATTTGCAAGTTCAAAGGACACTTCTGCAAGGCAGCCGTAACGCGCTTCAAGCGTTCTTCTACTTTTTTAAACTTTTAAATGTTTAAAACGATATGTAAATGTTTACTTGTTTGGGTTACTATTATTTTATTTTTGTTTTAATGCAGCTAAAAACAAGGGAAAAACAGAAATTTTTGCAGACAGAAGAAAACTGCGAAGGGGAGTTTTGCTGTTACTAAGTTATATTATCTTCTATAGCCAACATTCTTTTTCAAAAACCAAATTATAAAACAAATTAATTCCTACCAAATTATACAATATTTCTACATTTCTGTAAAATAATGAGTATAATTACAGATTCATGTGTTGTGTTTTAAAATTCATATATGAAAATTTAATTCTTTTATAATTCACTGTAAAAACATATTATTATAGCTATCCTTTCTTTTTCGTAAACATTTCATTAATGTAATTTCATTGTTTTTTTTTTCAAACATTACATTTTCTGTATTAATATTTATTGTGTGTTGCATTTTGCTCAATTTTGTTTTCGTTGATTACACGCAAAGGAAAATTGCAAATCATCAAAAATCATTGCCATGCCTGCATTGCCCTGGATAAAAATCAACCATGGATATGTAGCGAAACTTTGACCTCGGCTTGATGTAATTTAGAACAACCAATACACATAAAAAATGAAGGTTTCCTGTATCAACCCTGGTTTGTAATTGAGCAATCATACCATTTTATGAAAATCATAACGTGTGAGAAGATTGCATTATTAAACTAAATACATAATTTGCTTTACGCTATCCGACAACGTTCGAAGGAAATTTTTTGAAAAATTGGATTTATTAAAAATTATTTTAAACTATGGTTTATAGGTGTGCTACCCCTATGCCAAGACGCCGGCAATACTTTTTATTCATCCACTCAAGTTCAAATACGTATTTTTAACTTGTAGTGAGTGATACTTGATATGTTAACAAAATTTTATTTTTTCAAAAATTAATTAATTCATTAAATCTTTCCAGTAATTTCTATTTGGTCGCCAAGTTTGTCGCTAACTGAAGTAAAAATTTTCTTTGTCGACCTAAGTAGGAATTGCGTTTTGTTTTAAATTATATTATTCTACATATAATGAGATGAGTTTTTTTAAAAAGAATGATTTTAACGTACTTTTACAAATTTCATATATAATTAACATTAACATTTAATTTAACATTAATTAATTTAAAAATTAATGTTGATTAATTCATTAACATTAATTTTTGATACTTTATTTAAAGTATCAAAAATTAATGCAATTAGCCGTTTTAATGAAAGCCGTTTATAATGAAAGTTGAAATTAACGAGAATAGCTCAATCGGTAAAGCGCAAGGATTTCAATATTTTTCACTTGAAGGGGAAAAGTGCGTATTCAATGCTTGCAAATATCAATAATTTTTGATAAATTAATTAATTTTTATTTTATATGGGAGAAAACACTTCTCTTATATAAGATTTAGCGAATATCAATTGAGGGATAAATACTTTCTTTTGTAAGAAAGTATTACTTGTTTTTCTTGCCACTTAATATTGTGATTCTGTTATATATACTCGCATATCTATAATTGTAATTATTTAATAAAAAAACTAAATATAAAAATAATTTCTTTGTTGACCTAAGTAGGAACTGACATTTAAAAGATATTATATTACTTCTTTATCTATTCCTTTTAAGTTTAATTTCGGAAGATAGTCATGCTTTCATGTGTATGTTTTTTTAAGACCAGGCCTCTTTTTTTCGTGTTTTTGAGGAATTTTTCTAAAATTATTGAAACACTAAACCAATATGTTCCTCTATTTCTATAGAGACAACGATGTCAATTCTTTAGCTCATACTTAAGTAAAATTATCTGCAGATTATAAAAATTCTAAATAAAATCAGTTTACAGACATTCTTAAAAAAATTCTTATTAGAATTTCTTCTTCTAAGTAAACAAATTTTCTACAATTACTTAAAACAACCCTTCGAGGGAAAAAGTTATGATTTTTTTTTTTTGAAAATAAAAGAAATCAGTACACATTCACTTCTTCAGGACATTAGTTGGATTTTTTCCCATCAGAATGTTAAATGAATAAACTGAGAAGCATTCAAGCTTTATGTATAAGTTTAAAGGAAGATTGCACTTTTAAATCATTCTCCAATATCATCTTAATTGCAACAAATTTTCCGGGAATTTTTCCGCACTCCATTTGATTTAATGAGCGAGAAGATTAAAATACTCAAAATAGGAAGGCATTAAAAATATTTAATTTTCTTATTTAGTACACTCTTTTTCAACTTTGATCAACAATTTTTTCAGAATGTTTTTGTATTAAAATATTGATTCTCAAAATAAAAAAATATTTGATTTTCTTATTTATTACACTATTTTTCAAATCTGACCAACAATAATTTTCTGTATAGATGATGAAGAAATGCATAAATTATATTTTAAAATTACTATTACAACAAACGCAGTCATTCATATCAAGTTAGTAATTTGTTTTTTTATTGTCTTTAACTTTTCTTATAGCATTTGGGAAAAGTCCTCTTAATTTTTAATCTTATTCTTAACCTTTTTCATATCCATATAGTAATTGTGATTTGCAAATAGATGCTTCGCTTCAATAAAATCTTCACACAATACTTATTTGATGATACTAATATTAATCCGATGTTTAAAATTGAAAGGAACCATTTACTTTTTTGATTAAATATATTACTAATTAGAATAAAGCAGGTATAGTAAATAAAAATAGTAAGATGCTTTGCAATATTTTTTTTCTTTCTAATTTTTAATTTTCATTGAAAAATTAACAAAATAATTTTTTATTTTTGGCATTTTTTTTAATAATTTGAGAACATTATGTTGTCTTGTTTTGAGGTTTTTTAAGTCTCAAAATGCATAGGAAACAAATAGGCGATTTATCGCAATATCGTGTCATTTTTTTTTTTTTTTTTGCTTTTAGTTTTATAATAAAATAAAGCAGAAGGTATAATATTTGGCGATTTATCGCCAACTAAAGTTACAACTTGATTTCTAAATTATACATTTTCTGAATTTTTACAAATTGTCTTAAATAATTTACGTCATTAACCAGTTTGAATCAGTTTGAAACAATCACAAGTTTATCAGATTACGCATACGTCGATATTCAGAAACACTGGGATTTTTTTCCATCACAAAGTCGATTGATCTTTGTTTGACAGCAACAAAAATTGAAAATGATAGTCTAAAAAAATCATCATTATTTATATATAGAGAGAGAGGGGTATAGAGAGCGAAAGGAAATTCTCCTGGTTGTTTCAAACCGGTTTAAACTGGTTAATGACTTAAATTCATTAAGACAAATTATGACTTAAAAATAATAACGTTCTCTCATGATAACTTGAAATTTGCGAGCATAGATTTCTAATTAATAATTATTAAATAATTATTAAAAGATTCAAGAAGCAGAAGTAAAATTCTAATTATTCATGAATTCAAAATAAAAGAATTAAATTTATATAAGTTTAACAGCATAGATAAATTTAAATTCGGCATGTTATTATTCTTTTTTCTGCCTGAAATTTCAAGTTTTAGCTCTTTCACATTTTTGAAAATTATCTATGTACTCACTAGCCATTTTTAAATATATTCAGTATTATCTTAACTAAAAATGTATTTAATTATCAAAATTAATTAAATTATTTTAACATAAAAGTGATTGTGATCTTAATGATTTTCGTTTTCATATTTTAAATTCAATATAAGAGACATTATACTAAATAAAATTATCAAATACTTTTAGAAACATATCATAAGAAATATATAAAACAAAAATAAACAAGTAATATAGTAAAAAATTAAGCAAATTCCTACATAAGGAAAATTTTATTTCAAACATTTTATTAAATAATTACTATTAATATAAATATGTATATACATGTTTACACAATACTATGTGCAAAAAAAAAAAAATTCCAACGATCTACACGATCTACTGCTGACGATATTCATTCCTAAATTTATATCCTACAAGTTATCTTATATAAGATAAATTTTTGTCTCCCATATAAAGCAAAAATTAATTAATTTATCAAAAAAACTATTGTTTTTCGCTAGAACTGAACTCGCATTCTTCACCTTCATGTGAAAAGAACTGAAATCCTCGCATTTTACCGATGGAGCTACTGCCCGTTGAATTCAATTTTCATTACAAGCTTATTAAAAATTGTATTTAAATTTGTATTAATTTGTAAAATTAAAATTGTATTTAAAGTATTACAAATTAATTTAATTTAATTAAAGGATTAATATTTGAAAAAATAAAACTATATTAACATATCAAGTATCATCCACTACAAGTTTTAAAAAACGTATTTGAACTGGAGTGGACGAATAAAAAGTATTTTATAAACGATTGAAAATTTGAACAAGACATATAAATATATATATATAGGGAGAATGGGAACTAATAGTAGGAATTGAAAAAATATATGTATAAATTAAATTTTGAATAAGTTTAAGTTTTTCGTTGGAACATAAAAAATGCTTACCTGTCGTTATTGACCCCTTTCGACAAAACTCTCGATATCAATGAACCACTAACACAGTTTTTATTCGACGGATCACAATGTTTTATCAATCAAAAAAAATTTCTTGAGCTGATTTGATGCCTCGAACGTAACGAGATATCAAGAACTCGAAGAAAAAGCGCACCCGGTTCAGATAAAATACACCAAAATACAATGTGCTCTAAACTCCGGAATTCGTTTCGAAACGTTTCGCGATTATTGCATGAATGATAAATCTATTTTTTTATATTAATCAAATAGTATTAAAAGCGTTTCAAACCGGCAATAGACATAAAAAAAGTTTATTCATTTTGGAAATAAAAAAAGAGTTTTTTTTTAACTTTTATGAACACTTGCTGTCTATTTTATATGC
The DNA here is from genome assembly GCA_026543055.1 of Argiope trifasciata. Lineage (NCBI taxonomy): Eukaryota > Metazoa > Arthropoda > Arachnida > Araneae > Araneidae > Argiope > Argiope trifasciata. Next base: position 1,182,938 of record JAPMOQ010015762.1, on the reverse strand, counting down.
CATGAAACTTTTTTTATTTCATTGGATCGATGCGTAAGTGCTTCGTTTAATGGGTTCCAAAAAATAATTGATGGTTAATGCTTAAAACGTGTGAACATAAGAAACGCTCAACAATGTTAAAACATGTTTTAAAGGAATCATGAAATACTTCAAGTTATCAGTTAAAGTTAAGAATGATAAATTTATTTGAACTTAAACATAACCTATATTTTTGGCAAACCAACTCGTCGCCAAAAATTGTTGCTAATCTCCATTGGATTGAAAGCCAATTCAAACTAAATCTAAGAGATCGGGGAAAGAGGGGGGGAATCACTTCAGGTCTCGGCTTCGGAACCGGAGGGTTTCAGGTTCGAGACTCGATTCCACCGAAGAACCGTCGTGTGAGGGGGTCTCTTGTCGTGTGAGGGGTAAATCTGTCAGGTCAAACATCCTCCCGCTGGTGTGGTGTGGAGAGGGGGGTACCAGTTCATGCATCGTCCTCGTCATCTGACCGTGGTTCAAAATGATGAGGTCCGTCCCAAAATAGCCCTAGGGTTGCTTTAAAACGGATCGTCAATATAACTAAACCAAACTAAACTGAGAGATTAAATACTCCTGAGCACACGAGGGCAGAAGTCAGACTTCTTTTTCATATAGAGATGATACTCCCACACACGCTTATAGGGTGGTTCTTTTACACACCTCACAGATAAAGCACACCAAAGTGGTGGAACAACCAAAATGGTGGAGGGGGTTTGCAAAGAAAATAATGTGCGCTTTAGCAATAAATTGTTTCTATAACTGAATTTGGGTTTTTAATGATTTTCAATCCAAAAATGTATAAAATGCTTCGAAGGATGTGACCTATACTCTTATAATGAAAGTGAATTAGATTTTCAATGCATACGGACCTTAAGATCGCTCTGAGCAGTAGAAGATGCAACACTATCCTTTTATCAAGGTTTTTTTTTTTCTGCACCAATATGCATTTTTGCTAGAAAGTCATTTGCAAGGGTCCATTGTCATCAAATGTCGTTTGTTCCTTCGTGCAAGGTAGGAGTTGCGCTTCTGCGACCCCATCTCGCATGACCTCTGGCTAGGTAGGGGTATTCACTAGCACCAGATTCTCTTACACAACTTTTTTCTCGGTGGAATCAGATCTTGAACCTGAAAATCTCCTGTTCTGAAGCCGACTCAACTCATGTACAAATTTACATTCTTACATTTTTAGAGATAGTAGAATTTTTTAATGTAATTCGGTACCATTTATAATAATTTGCACAAAAAAAAATTTATGTTTTCAAAATTTTTTAATGAACGTTTATCATTCTAACAGACCTCTAATTTGATATTTGCCGTAATAATGAAAATTCTGCAATAAATTACATGCACTTGGATGAAAACCCTTTTTTTTTCTTTTTCTTAAAAGAATTGATTGTTTTGATTCTTAAGTCTGAGCAGATATTAAGTGAACACTACCAGTTAGTTCAACAGTTTCTTAGTCTCCTTAAACCTGAAATAGCACTTCCATCTTTATTATCACAATCACTTAGCTCGAAACGTGATAATGTATGGATAATTACTAACTACTAAATTTTAATTGCATACAAGGAAGAGTTATTTCTGTGTGGCCTCATATCAATTATCAATCGCATCTGGTTCACACACGCAAAACATTATTATAAACACATATGTCCCCACAGGATGAGTAACGCGATATAATCATTTTCTAGAACGTTTAATTATCCTTTGGTTGATATTAATTTTTTTATTCGGAAAACTGACGAGCTTACTTTAGATACATGAAAACAAATTCCGCTCCAGTAAACCACAGTTTCAGGAAGTTCATCTCTAGGCTAGGCAACAAAAAAAAGTTAATTTTCCTCTAAGATCCTTATATCCGGGATTATTTATTTTTCCCCACAACTAAGCTTCTCTGTTAAAATTAGATTATAAACGAAATACTTATTAACTTCTTAAATACAAGTTGGGTTTTTTTTATTATTATTACGATTTCCTTCTGTGTTTGAGTTTCATGCCGATTGCTTACCCACTTATTAGGCCGACTTGATACGGACGATTGGTACTTCCTGTCCCTTTTTCCGTGCGTTTTGCGGCTGAGACATCAGCTTCTGGCCACGCTGAAGACAGGAGCATTCAGATGGAAATCACGTCGGAAAGCGCGGCCTTCAAAAGGGTCAAGTTCGAGCCTGCTTTTAGAGGATTCCTTTTACCTCACCTACATACATTATTCACTCGATTTTTTTTCCCTTGCCAGAAAAAAAAGCGTTTTCAGAGTAATCTCATGTTACTCAATTGTTTTCCGTTCAACGCTCTCTTGACGTTTATTACTCTTTTTTAAAAAATAATTTTTTTGTTAAGAGTGTTTCTAATATGAAAAAAACTGCTATTTGTATTTATGGATTACGGAAAATAAATTAATTCATGTCTAAAATAATTTGAAAACTTATTAAAAAGGAAAAGGAGTTTATATCTATAGCTTTGAACTAGTTCTCTTTATTGTGAACATTTTAATCGAATCTCTCTGGACGTTTATTATTTTTAAAAAATAACTTTTTGTTAAAACAAGAGTTCTTCTAATATGAAAAAACTGCTATTTCTATTTATGGAATAAGGAAAATAGATTAATTCATGTCTTTAATGCTCTGAAAATGGAAAATAAGGTTATATCTATGGTTTAGAACTTATTCTTTTTATTATGAATCTTAATTGATTTGAGTCCCACGACATCATAGTGCCGTTTCTTTCAAAATGTTAAAGTCTGAGGGATCTATTTCAAATTGAATTTCTTTTGTATGTAGTTTCAATACAGAAAATAGATTGATAAATTTTTTAAATATTATTGGCTTTATTTAAAAGAAAAAGGGATTTATTCCTGTAGCTTTAAACCTGTTCACTTCATTCTGAGCTTTAACATTCTTAATAGAGTCGAGTCCTATGATAACAAAGTGCAATAAAAAATGTAAATGTTTGAATGATCGATTTGAAACTTTCCGTTCAGCGCTCTCTTGACGGTTATTGATTTTTAAAAAACCTTTTTGTTAAACCAAGGGTTCTTCTAATATGAAAATACTGCTATTTGTGTATATGGAATACTGAAAATAAATTAGTTCATGTCTAAAATAATTTGTAAACATATTGAAAAGGAAAATGAAGTTATATCTATAACTATGAACTAGTTCTCTTTATTGTGAACATTTTAATCAAATCTCCCTTAAGTTTATTATTTTTTTTTTAAATAATTTTTTGTTAAACCAAGAGTTTTTCTAATATAAAAAAACTGCCATTTGTTTTTATAGAATATGGAAAATAGATTAATTCATGTCTTTAATGTTAAGAAAACTTATTGAAAAGGAAAATGAGTTTATATCTATAGCTTTGAACTTTCTTAATCGAGTCGAATCCCATGACATCATAGTGTCATTAAAAATGTAAATGACTGAAGGATATATTTCAAATTGAGTTTTCTTTTGTATGTAGTTTCAATACGGAAAGTTAATCCATATTTTTAATATTATGGGCTTTATTTGAAAGAAAAACTGATTTATGCCCGTAACTTTATACCTGTTCAAATATTCTTAATACAGTCGAGTCTTATGACAACGTAGTGCCATTAAAAATGTAAATGTTTGGGTGATCTATTTGAAACTTTACATTGCCTTTTGTGATAGTATAATTTCAATGAGAAAATAGATTACTCTATTGTTTTCATTTTTTGGTATTCATTTAAAAGAAAAATGGGTTTATGCCTGTAACTTTCACCTGTGATCTATTCACTTTGGTTGGCTTATAAACATTCCTAATAAAATTGTGTCCCAGACATCATTACGCCATTAAAAATTTAAATGTGTGGATGATGTCTTTTGCATGTAATTTCAATACGGAAAATGGATTAATCTATTTTTTTAATATTATGGTCTTTATTTAAAAGAAAAATGGATTTACGCCTGTAACTTTATACCTGTTCACTTTATTGTGAGCTTTGACATTCTTAACACACTCGAGTCCCATAACAACATTGTGCTATTAAAAATGTAAATGTTTGAATGATCTATTTTAAACTCTACATTGCCTTTTGTGATAGTATAATTTCAATGCGAAAAATAGATTACTCTATTGCTTTGATATTGTAGGATTTATTCAAAAGGAAAGTGGGTTAATGCCTGTAGCTTTAAACCTATGCTCTTTATTATACGCATGAATATTCTTCCAATTTTTTAATATTGCGGGAATTATAGCAAAGAAAAAGGGGTTTATACCTATAGTTTTAAACTTGTTCTTTTTAATGTGAAAGGGAACATTCTCAAAAGAATTGTGCCCCATGACAGTACCATTAAAAATACGAATATCTGGGTGATCTATTTCCAACTGCACATTGTCTTTTGTAATATCGTTATTCCAATACGAAAAATATATTAATGCATTTCTTTGATATTAATTAGATACTTAGATTAATGTATTCTTTGATACTTTGATTTATTTTTTAAAAAACAGGTTTATGTTTGTAGTTTTACACCTGCTCTCTAAATTATGCACATGAAATTCTTAATAGAGTCAAGTCCCGTGACGTCAAACTGCCATTAAAAATATAAATATTTGGGTGATCTAATTCAACTTGCTCGTTTTCTTTTTGCAGTAATGTAATTTCACTCTCGGATTTTTCATCTAAACTATGTTTTACACATAGCTGATTTTTTTTTTTTAAAAAAAACTTTTTATTTCATTAGCTTTCAAAGGAGTAGAAGAAAATCTTGTGCATAAATATTTTATGTAACAATAAAAGTGGTTTAAATTTCATTGCAGCAATGAAATCTATATTTGAAAATTGTGCAAAAAAGTATTTTTTAAAAGGGCCGTAATTTAAAAATAATTAACAAAGGAAATTAAATTCATCTTTAAATAGACAACTTTTTTAATTTTAAAATGATATAAAAATTAAATTTACATAGTAATTTTTGGTGAGAGTATTATTATGGAAAAAGGCAAATATCTCGTTTTATTTGTATTTCTTTAAATTTTAACTAAAATTTCCAAAATCACTCTCTGAGGTACTCATCCTTCCAAGACATACGCATGTATCAGATTTAAGAGCTACTCTAATCAAATAGGCAGTATTGTGTAACGCATTCACATACATAAATACACACAAAAATTCATCTATGTTATTTACATAGGCTCCTTTTTTTAGTTTTTATATACGAAGTAAACAAAGAAAAACTATTGTAATCTAATACTATAATACGAGGAATGGTTGTCAAGTCGAAAATCGCACCAGAATTAATAAACTCCGGTAAACTTGGGGGTCTGGGGTTTTTGGCCACGAGGAATCGATTGGCGCCGGTTTTGAAGCGCTACGGTCGAGCAGTTCGGAGTTACAGATAGGATATTTTCAAACTTTATTAGTTCGCCATAATGGTTACTTAAATTTTCAAGTGGTAACGTGCTGCCATCTATAGTCAATATGGCGAACTAATAAAGTTTTATGTTTATGCTGTTATAGGTTTATAATACGTTTCTTATGTATGTATATATGTTTGGTTTTTCTAAATAAATTTATCAAAAATATTGAACTTCAACACACTTCAATCTTTACCTTTACTTTACCTTTATATAGAATAGTTCCCTTTCCAAACTCTAACTTTGATTAGAATAGTTTACAATGGTGCACTTTAACCGGTTATCTTTTCACCAATGGTTTCACAAATTTTCTTATGGCATGTATTGTTTTGATAAATCACAATTGAAAATTTAAATCTTCGAGTTAGCTTCGATACCTGTTTTCTCCGAGCGGAGCTTGGTCACCCGCTGGTAATCAGAAAAGGCATTTTTGATTTTCTATTATTGTTGTTGTGACTTGTGGCACTTTACCAACCTGCTGACAGTTATTTTTTAACGATTTAAGCCGAGTGAGCTACTCTTGTCTTTTTAGGGGGAAGAGAACGACTTAGCAACTTTATGCGTCACTTTCGCTTGCACAGCTTCTTTTTACAGGGGGTGCATTCATGCAGCTCATAGAGCATAGAAGAAGAAGAAGAGCTATGCTCGAACCGGGATTCGAAATCGAGACACCTAAATTAGAGGAAGCCGCGCTCTTATGCTAGGACGCCGGGACTTGGTTTATTCATCAAATAATGAACATACACCTCTCTTGTGTTGGAATCTGGCAATAAAAACATGAGCAAACACAGTGTTCATGGCCTTATAAATTTCATAATTTTATGCGAAATAATGGAGGACAATTTCTATTTTAGTTTATTCATCATACTGTAACCGTAACTGTTTCCCTCGGCCCTCTATCGGCCGCTGCTATGAACAGTCAGTCGTTGTCTTGGAAGCGAGCGTCAAGCATGATGTAGTCCTCGAGTATTATTTTAATGCATACATGTTAATTGTTATTGTCCCAAATAGTTTTATCACCACGTAAAATCGTGTCATTTAATGTCATTAAATGTATTTTAACTTAAGGTATCCGACTACATTCGAAGGAAAATTTTTGAAAAATTTGATTTAAAAAAAATATGTTTATGGTTTTTAGATGTAGTATCAAGTATAAACACTACAAATACTAAAAGATTATTTGAAAATGTAATATATTTTGAGAAATAGGAAAATGTATCGTAAATTTGAATGAAATTTAACCAAACCGGTTAACACTCTACACAAAATTGTACTGCAACAATCCTATTTTTCTTTGCATAGAAGTTATAGAATATAATGATGAATGAAATGAAGCAAAATCTTAAAAAACTTTTGAGATGCAAAGACGTTATGGGTAAATATGTACGAATATATGCGTTTTTTTCCATAAATTTGCAATTTAATTTTTCTAAAAACATCCTTAAATGAAAAAGTATTTCCCCAACACTAAAACTTTGGGTTCATTTTATTGAACGCATAATTTAAAACATACGCTGAAATTTTTTATGTAAATACTTCTATTAGTTTTGGGGATATCATATTAACGTTAGAGAATTTTTATGAAAATTGAAGTTTTGAGAAAATTGAAGCTTAAACCAAATTTTTGTTGAAAAATCAGGTATCCTGGATGATTGGTCAGTCCTTCCTTTTCTAGAAAAGAAAAACCATTTTGAAAAGAAAAAAGTCGGAACTGCAGAAAATAATAACAATAATAATTTGCCATTGTGGTCTATAAATGATATTTTTAACGTAGTCGGATACCTTAATTGGCGTGATTTATTGATTTTAATAGTTTATCTTGACATAATTAAAAGTTTGGTGCCCTTTCCGTCACAATACAGCGAACACACACTTCTCATGTGCTGGAATCAGGCGATAAAATTATAAGCAAACACAGTGCTCACAGTTTTGTAAAATTCATAATTTCATGCGAAATAATGGAGGATAATTTCTGACTTGGTTTATTCACCATACAGAGAACACACATGTCTCATGTGCTAGAACATGGCAATAAAAATATGAGCAAACGCAGTGTCATGATTTTATGCGAAATAATGACGGAAAATTTCTTATTTCAGAAATGCAATCGATGATTTAGGAGAGACAGCTCTCGTTGATTTCGATAAGTTTTTGCATATTTCTAGTAGTACCTTTCAACTCTTCAGTATCTTTTGTTTGTTTGAAATGAAATGTCCTCTTTTGATTTAAAGTTTTAAATACATTTTTCCATGCCTATCAGAGTTTCCTCACTTGTCTTTACAAATCTAATCATGTTTTCTGCACAGTCGTAACAAACTTCTAGTGCAGTTTGATATGGAATTGATAATCTATTACGAATGAAGATAGTTCCAAATTACCCTTGTGATTACTTTAATTGATAATTTAAGCGGAATGATAATAACTGGAAATAACCAAACTCGATTTATGGGCTTCGTGTTGTTTTTGTAGTATACAATGAGATGTATTTTGCTGACAAATCGCACATTTTTTTAAAATGAAAGATAACTTTCTATCCGGAAAAGGAAAAATTAGTCAAGGTTCATCTGATTTTGTTTATAAACACTATCGCTTGTCCACTTTGCCTTAAGAATTGATTTACTGTAAAAAATAGAATTTTCATTGATGCTTTTTAAATATATATATTCTTTTTAATACAGTATAAAAAATGTAATGAAATGTTTATTTTAGAAAGCGGATATATTCACAAGTATTTCAACTGAACCCTCCATTATTAAAGTTTGAAATTTTTTTAAATGTTAAAATGTCTGTGCAACCTTTTTTCTGTTTTATCTAATTGTTTCATGAAAGAACGTATGAAATCAGTAAAATGCGCACTTTTAAACCTATATAAATAAAAATGAATGTTTGCAGGTCTCTTATGCGCTGCCGTACCGTTCATCCGATTTCGATAAAACTTTGAATACTAATTACTTGCAGTTACGTGAAGATTATAGCTTAATACAACCATCTAAAGTATGGAAATATATTTACATATCTATTCCCATCATCTATTAACCACCAAATAACTCTCCAAAGAGACCCAAACGATTCAGTAAAGATGCTAAATTCGAACTTGACGTTAATATTTCGTAACTACCGTGAGTAAATGCAATGTAAGTCTTTCTCTAAGATAGTAGTTTTATTAAAGGGTGTGCGAGAACGTTTCAGGGTAGTCAATCCTATAGATTTGAAATTTTAACTAAACATTTAATAAAATTTTAGTGTTTTTTGCAGCAATTTTTGAAAATATTATAGTACAAATAATTTTGCACCATCTTAGTTTTCAAAAATCATTCTTAAATATTAAAGATTTTAGGGTATAAATATAAGAAAATAAATATTAAAGATTTTAGGGTATTTTCTATGCTTAATCCATTTCAAAGAAAAATATTTTAATTACATTTTTAACATTAAATATGAGAATTCTGAACGAATATTCAACGAACCACGAGATATAATAAATAGTTTCATTCGTTACCATTCTGAAAGAACACCAAGCTTTACAATTCTAAAAGAATACACAAACTAAATACATAAAAATGAATATTTGTTTGTAGAATGGAATAATAAAAACTGAATAAATACTATGTAAGCTTCCCCTTTATATATCCTTCGATTTCAATGAATGTATTCACTGCCGACAAGAAAATAAATATCTTTCTTAATGAAACAAGATAACTATTTCAAATTCAAATGATTTTTCCTAAATTATTTCTTCTGCGGTCGCAACGCGACGTGTACCAGTTAGTTATTTCATAGACAAAAAAATATTGGTAAGCAATGCAATTTTAAAAAATGTAATTAGTATAGATCAACTAATCTATTCTTATGTTATAAATGTGAAAGTTTGGATGTCACGCCAGAACGGCTGAACGGAACAGGATGAAAATTAACACAAAGACAGTTTATAGTCTGGAACGGAATATAGGCTATTACTACTCCGGTTAATTGAGTGGTTCATTTTTTAATTAAAAACTAATTTTCACAATAAAAAACTGAGGCCAAACCCCGACAAAGATGAGACAGTTTTTCCCCCAACACTAATCAGGTTAGTGATTAATGTTGGGGAAAAAGCAAATTTTGTTAATTAATTGATCTTTCGGGCTCCTTCTGATGTACTTTTGAATTAAAATAAAACAGAATAAAGGAAATGAAAAATTTCTAATCTGCATCGTGTTACGCCAACTGGCTTAGGTAAGCCATGTATTTGCGTTACGCCAACTGGCGTTAAAAACTCAAGTGTGATTGCTGACAACAGTGTTTTCATTTAAATTAGAAGTCTAAAAATTATGCGGATAATACTGTTGTAGCTATCTCATTATCGATAGATAAATAAAATATATTTCACTTGATTTTGAAGAAATATGGACTTGATCTGCTGTTTTGTTTTACTCCGGGTATCTAAAGTAAATAAATTGTTTTTAGGTTAATTTTGTGTTTTTGTTATTAAATTGTATGGATGTTATATATATATTTGTATGTGCTTATACTTTCAAATGTATTGTTTTTAGGTTAGTTTTAATTTTTTATTATTTGCCAATACTTGATATTTTTTCGAAATGTCCAGGAAACGCAAATCTAATCTTTCGAACAGAAGTAATAAAGGTCTGGCTATGAAAGTAGCTAGAAGATCTGTTTGCAACTTTAGTGAGTACTTGAGAACTATCAAACCCCCTCCAGCTGTGGGATAAATACAAGGGCGCTTTATCAGAAGATATGGCTCTCACAATCATTAACAGACCAAAAACAGCGGCCAGGGAATCTTTTTTGTACCAGTACAAGTAAATGGTATGGGACGATAGAGTATCTAGGCTTGAAACCACATTCTGTGGAACATCCAAGGCAACCAGGCAGTGAAGAGCGGCTTGTGATTTTGTTCTCATACGATTTTAGACAGCCACTGCCGACTGCTAATCAGACTGTCAGTTCTCATACATATACGTCGAAATTTCTCCGTGAACGAAGTCACGGATAATAGCTAGCAAACAAATATTTTTCGCTCAATCACTAAAAATTCAAATCTTTTTTGCTTACGGAACTAACCATTCCGCTCATTCCTTTTTTATGTATAAGAGACTGACATGACTGACAGACTGACTGGTGATAAGAGATAAGAGTCTGATATTACTGGCAGACTGAATGTTGACGACATATCTTTATTCATTCATCTGCGCATGCCATCTTACGCTTCAGCCTGAGTAAAGTTGATAAATATAACTAATTTTTCAATTTTTTTCCTTTGTGTTTTAACGTTTAACTAAACATTGAAATACAGGAGAAATTTAAATCTCAACTAAACAGCCTTGACACAGCCTTGACAGTCACAATAAGAAAATAGAGGCGGTTTTTCACCTAGCAACAACTGGAGATGAGTGAATCTGGTGGGCACAATGAGTAAACGGGTTAACAATGCGTCTGCTTTTCGATTCGGTAATGCTGACGACAGCTTCTCGTGAGATTTAATGGCATTCGATTTATTGTTAGTTTCTTGGTCTCAATAAGTTTGCCATTTGGAATTTAAAAAAAGACATTTTTGTATGCTTTTTCTTTCTTAAAGGGATTGATATACACCGTTAAAATACTTGTCGATTTCCTCATTGTCCAGAATTCCCATATGAAAGGGTATCCAGCATAATAAAATAATGTTACAGAAAGGGCTCCAAAATTTTAATTCTGTCAGGGTAGACTATCAAAATCAATAAATCCTGTCAATTGAGTTAAAATACATTTGATGACATTGAAGGACGTGATTTGCAGGGGGTCAGAACTATTTGGTGCAATAACATTTAACATATATGCATTAAAATAATACTCTAGGACTACATCATGCTTTAAGCTCGCTTCCAAGACACGATTGTTCATGGCAGCGGCCGATAGAAGGCCGAGGGAAACAGTTACGGTTACAGTATGATGAATAAAGTAAGTTAGAAACTGTCCTCCATTATTTCGCAAAAAATTATGAATTTTACAAGGCCGTGAACGCTATGCTTACTCGTATTTTTATTGCCAGATTCCAACACATGAGATGTGTATGTTCGGTTACGGTTACAATAGTAAAATTACAAGAAATCAGGAGGTTAAAAATATCAAGGAATTCAAAAATCAAAGGATAATTATGAAGATGAAAATAAAATTATTTTAATAACTGTAAAACGCTTAGAGAATGTGTATAAATAATAAACTCTTTCTGTACAAAGTTGTACAGAAATCTATAAATTTGGTCTAATATCATCTTTGATCAATTTGCGGATTATCCGAGTATAATCTCGTCACTCTAATCCGTGGATAATCACGAGTTAATTGAATTTAATGTTATACAATCAATTCAAACGAAATAAGCCGTTATTCTATGACGCGATTGCAAAACTGGACAGCACGTCTAGTAAAAATAGATAATTAACTGATTTTCAAAAAAAACTGACGCTAATCGTGGTGGTGACCCAGTGCTCTGACCTTAGTCTTTTAAGTGGAAAATTGTCTTTTCATCATGCTTCTGAATATCCTGAACGCCTTTTTCGACACTCCATCATGTCAGAAGCTGTTACAGAGCCATTGCACGTTTCGATACACGATCCGCTCTGGGCAATAGCGAAAGTCGGAAGAAAAAAAATCGAACCTCGCAATTTTCCATCAGTTGGTGGCTGGGAATAGGTTGACCCCGGCGACCTGGTTTCGGTACCATTTTCACTGCTCTTTTCTTTTTCTTTCCCTCGCCAATTTGGCGAATTGATTACTCATTGGATTGCTTTCATAAAAAAACCAAGAATTGATAGTTTATATATTCTTTTATTTATTTCACTTGCGTAGGTCGATACCACAGGGAAATGCCTCAAGACTAGAACGTCTCTAGCCAAAAATGTTTCAGAAGTGCTTTGTCGAAAGCACGGTTTTTCTTCGGTCTATCCTCGCCAATTTGGCGAATTGATAACTCATTGCGTTGCATTCATAAAAAAACCAAGAACTGATAGTTTTTATATATACTTATTTATTGTTGTTATTTATTTATTAATTTCGGCTTGCGTAGGTCAATACCACACGGAAATGACTCACGACTAGAACGTCTCTGGCCAGAAATGTTTCGGAAGTGCATTGTTGAAAGCACAGGTTTTCTTGGTCTATCCTCGCCAATTTGGTGAATTGATTACTCATTGGGTTGCATTAAAAAAAACCAAGAACTGATAATTTATATATTCTTTAAATTATTCCTGTAATTTACTTATTAGGTCGATACCACACTGAAATGCCTCACGATTAGAATTTTTGAACGTCTCTGATTAGAAATGGTTCATAAGTGCATTAATGAAATCACAAGTTTTCTTCGGTCTATCCTCGCCAATTTGGCGAATCGATCACTCATTGGGTTGCATTAATAAAAAACCAAGAACTGATAGTTTTTATATTTTTTTTTATTTATTTAGCTGGCGTAGGTCGATACCACACGGAAATGCCTCACGACTAGAATCTTTCGAACTTCTGGCCAGAAATGTTTCGGAAGTGCATTGTTGAAAACACAGGTTTTCTTCGGTCTATCCGCCAACGCAAGCACTGCCATTGTTGATGCAAATTTAGTATAATAAGCCGGGAGTGGCTCACTTAAAAAGAGGGTGGATTTCCAGTAGGAGCTAGGAAATGAATTATGATTATGCAATGTTTCGAGAATTCGATATAATTATGTTATTATCAGAGGAATTTGCTGATATGAATTCTGTTATAAATCCAGTGATTTAAATGCTAAGTAAACAGACTTTCCGAATTTCTTTTCAAACAAGGATTATCTTTATTGGGCGTGTTTTCTGCAACGCTAACTAGAAGATATCAAGAATATTTAGTTGAGATTTTTAAACAAATATATTTAAATAAATTTTTAAGAATTTCTAAGCAGTGATATAGTTATATAAGAGGGTAAGAACTTTAATAGTGGTAACTTTCCTGTAAAAACGCCTCTCAACCAAACTAAAGAATGTCACGAATACCACATGTTAGCTACATGCCTATCTCACCTCTCAGCACATCATCTGACCGTGGTTCAAAATTACGAGGTCTGTCCCAAAACAGCCCTAGTGTTGCTTTACAAAGGAACGTTAAAATAACCAAAACTAAAACAAACTAAAACTAAACCTCTCATCAAAAAGACTCGTCCTTCCTACGTCACGCATGCGGAGTGACGCGAATAACTGATCCTTGCATGAGCTTGCGGTCTACAGTAAGTGTTGTCAAAATGTTTTCAAAACAAAAACAACAGAATTGGATAAAATGGGAATGTGCAGCAGCAGCATCACACTGGATGAGATGTGGGCCAGATCGTGCAGCCAAAATTGAAACGCCAATCAAACGAATGGTGTCATTGTGAGTCACCAAGAGGTTAGAAATTTCTTCAGAACACCAGTGTGAACAATGAGAGAGCTATGCTGATTCTCGAGGACTGAGATGGTGTCATCCTAAAGCATTAACGTTCCCCAACAACAGACCGTCCAGAGATTCTTGCGGCAGTAGACCGATCCATTCGAACTATCAACAGAGCAAGCGCTACTACAGGTGTTCTGCAATTTCACACCTTTGGAAACGGGCTGTACTCAATGCTGGTGACTATATTGAAGGACTGTAAAACATGGGGACATTGATTGCTTTTGCATTCCATATAAACAAATATTGTGACTATTAAAGTTTTAACCATCGTATTTTGCAAGAGGAATGTCCAGACGTTTCGTTGTTCAGCGATGTGACAAAGGGGACATGAGCCCCTCCACATCATGATGTGGAATATTTACTCTAATTTGTAAGTTTAGGGACAGATTAATATTAATTGAACACATTTGAATTAATATATAATTCTCTGATATCATGAAATGTGGTATAATAGTTATATTAGAACTCTTAAGACATAATTAATTATATAAAATAATATTTAGATCATTTATGGGAAGGACAGAACTGTAATGGAATTACGTTGTACGTGCCTTTTACTATAAGGACTGATTTAACCGTTTTGAGTAAGCTATATCGGAAAAAAATCCAGAAATTTCACGAGTGTAGCTCCTTGTGGCTATCTAGGGCCGAAACAGCAATAATTTTGAAATTTTAATCCATCATATTAATAACAGAGCTAATGAATTATTAGTCTTTTTACTGATGGGAAATTGATATGCAAGTTATTGATTGCAACCTCAGGTCTTTTCTTAGAGCTGAGCACAACCGAATCATATGCTGGCATCTGAAGTAACTCTTTACGAACCTGGGGTAATTTTTCAAAAAACAATTAATGTTCTTTTAAGCAATTCCAAAATAAATTCAATTTGGAAGTCTTCATGTGGTATTAATCTTCTGACGTACCAGGGGTGATTATTTATCTTCTTCGGATGTTTGTTTTGAATGGCAGGAGGGGCACGCACCCCAAACTTGAGAGCCCTACTTTAAAAATGATCTTAAAATAGCATTGTAGAGCAGAAGCTTGAACCTAAGAGAGCTTACACCAAGCAGAAATTAAGCTATTGAGTTTAACACTCGTTATTGCAGCTTTGGTGGCTTCCACCTTTTTATAGATATCACTGGGATTTTTGCCTAATAAAGGCTTCAGTTGATGCTCAGCCAGCCACATGGAAACAAGCTTGTAGACTTTTTAGTATGTGTAGCATTATTATTGCTCAGAATGCTGTTTTAATTCTTAATCACGGTGGGAACACCCCTCAGTCTTAGGACCCCGGTGCATAGCATCCGCTGCTCCCCCAAGATGACCGCCCATATTGTAAGCTCTAAATAAGTAGGTTTACGGTCATTTACCTCATGTTTAAGGTTAGATTTCCTACAGTATTTTGATAATTCATACTATGAAATGATTAATATTGTTAGATTTAATCACTTTCGTACCAAAGAAATATCCCTCGTCTGTCAAAAAAGAATAAAGGCTAAACTTCAAGAAGTCATAACTAGATCCGTTTTGTTATCAATGAAATTATTCTCGCAATGATATAGCTCCAAGATAAGAAGTTAAAATTCAAGCTCCATCTGGGAAGGAAAGTTCCACAAAAACTGCTAACTTTGAAATGAAAACGTAGAAACAAGCTTAAATGTACTTGCTATACTAAGCATCGCAAAATATTGCAATTTTTCTGAAGTAATAAATAGCAAATACAAAATCATGGAATTATAATATGCTGTTTTTTTTATTATTAATTCATAAAAAATTTAGGGTCCCAAATGATTTATTTCACCCAGACCTCTTTAAAGAGGAGTTCAGTTCTTGTTCAAGCAAGCGGACATTCAATTTTGTACTCAGAAATAACAATTTCATCATACATATAGAAATAAAAAGGCAAAACTCTTGATTATTAAAAGATATATTTAAAATTAGATAAGCAAAACAACAGGATTGTATTTCTTGGTTGAGCAAAAAGATTTATGCGCTTCTAGAAAAATTCACAACAAAACAGAAGATCATACCGAATAGTGCCATTATTTATCGTTACAAAACAAACAAACCCAACCAGAGTTGCGTAATGAGATTAATCTAGTATCAAGGTCTCTAAAAACCTGAGCGCTGACATCTTTCTCAATACCGAATGCCATCTGAGTAAACATACAATAAAACTCACTTATTCGAATACTGTTATTATTCCAATGTTGCCACCGCAAAATGAAAAATCGTGCGAGTTAAATTTGATGCCATTTCTAAATCGGTTTAAAATGTTGTTCTTTTTCATTGAAGAAGTCTGGATTGGATTTCCGACCAAGTAAAGAAAAAAAACAGGATTACGAAACGGTTTCTTTCTTTTATTCTTCATCCAGATCTGTTTACGAATGTTCTTACTGTATACGGAATGAGTATTGTTCTTTCTGATTGCTTGATATTCGTGACAGATTTGTCATTGGAGCCGGAACACTTCTCATCGAATTCGAATTCTGAATACAGATTTCGATTAGAATTCTTAGTTCTAATAATATTAATACTATTTTCAAGAACTTTGATGATATTCTTCAAAAACTATTAAGAATTTTAAAATTTGGTAAAAATTTTGTCACTATTTTGAGTGTTTCATTCTTTTGGTACAACAGGAAAATATATCTTTTTCCAGTTTTACAAGATAATAAGACTTCCAGAACCTCAGCAATTACAAAGAATTCATAAATGATTTTGTCACTTTGCAAGCATTGCTAATTTATTAGATTGATCCATATCCACAGATAAATTATTATTTATATCAATAATTGTGTGTGAGTGCGTGCGTACTTTCGTGTGTGTGTGTGTGTGTGTGTGTGTGTGTGTGTGTGTGTGTGTGTGTTAACGTTTTTCATCAACAAATACAATCCAAAATAATAATTGTTACGGAAATACTGAAGTAGTACTGAATACAGCTGACATTAACTAAATATACAAAAAGCAAATACTGAATACAACTGACATTTTGAAAACATAAAAAAGTATAAACTAAGTTTATGAATTATTAAGAATTTATTTTAAGTTTTAAACTAAGATAATAGTTAAGTAATATAAATTAAAAAAATAAACCATTTTTCAAATAGCAAAATAATTATTCTTATAGCAAATATAAAATGTAGTGTTGATCCCAAATTTTTTGGTGCTTTTTTGGACAACTGATTTCATTGCCTTAATTTATGATCACTCTTTTTTACCTTTAATTTTCATCTTATCTTAATTAATCTATTCTGAATTACTTATATTTCTGCTTGAAAATCAGTTTTGTATATCATTTTTTTGTCAAAAAAAGAGATATTTACTTCTTAACTTTATTAAACTACGTGTGAAAAAAATTGGGCACGATTCAAGCTTTCAAATAATTCGAAAATATTTTAGCTACTGCAACATTGAACCCCTCTCTATTGTAAAATGGAAACAACATCGTATCATTTTCCATTGTAAAATGGATTCAACATTGTACCCCTCTCATAAGATTAAGCATTTTATTAGTAAATGAAACATATATTCAAATAATGTTACATTCATACGTGTAATAAATAATAAAACGATGCAATATATTTTATGCAAGACATTCATAGCTAAAGATGACATTCGAATTCAAACTGACTACTTTGCAATGCATTTTACCGGAACCACATAATGAACGTAATATAACTAACTCCATGCGCATTCAGAGTTTAACAGGTGTGTAAATATCTTCTCAAAAGATTCATCATGTATGTTACTACTGCGTCTGATGTCAATAAATCGGCGGTATGTCATTGAAAATGATTACGATGCTTTAGCATGATTCAGAATCATGCATATAAGCATCGTCATTCAAAGTGTTCGGTAAATGCCATAATCTGTTAATAGACATTTAGCAGACGATTCCTTGTCAGATATTTTATAACTGCTGCAAATTTTATTTCTGTTAAAATATTATTAAAAGTAAGCAAACGATTTTCCTTTTTGATAAACATATTTTATTAATATTATTTTGTATCTATTGTAATTCCTTTTAAATTTGGCAATAGTTTATAAATTATGAAGTGAAATGAAGAGAATAAACGAAACCGATGGAATTCTAAAACGCTTGGAGTCTTGTTTTGATTTTTTAAGTATATAAGATGCTCTGCAAGCTACATAAATATATATATATATAATTTGAAGCTTAAGAAAACGGTTATTTTTCTAGAAAGCATGCTAAGCAAAACATCCATTCGGATAAAAACATTGTAATTGAGCTATTAGATCATCAATTTCAATTTATTATCCTAACTACTAAAGCAAATCATTATTGTTAGGTATTTTCTGATCACTTATTCCAATCTCCCACCACGCCTTCGCCCGTTAACTCAATATTAGTCGCCTTCCGTTAATATTATGATGATTCCTCACTCATCATCATATTTACTTTATCCTATCAACCAACTTTGATGAATTGAATTCTGTCACAATGGAAGAAAACTTTCATTTACACTAGCCGACTCAGGAGACTAGCTGGTTATATTTGATCTCAAGTAAATAGTTTATAATAAACTTTCAGTCTATAATTTCGTGCAAATAATGTTTTGACGTCTGTCTAACAACGGGGAAAATATTGTTTTTTCAAAAATCCTCCTAATGAACTATTTCAATTCATTTTCTGGATCAATATGATTGAAAATAACGGAAAATATTGATTAGGAAATTTTATGCCAATTGATATTCTGTAAAATGTGTCATTATAAAATATGTCATTAATAATAAAATGTGCCATTATGAAATATGTCATTAATAATAAAATGTACCATTATAAAATATGACAGTCTATAAAAGGTGTCATTATTTTCATCATTAAAAAATAATAAAAATTACAACAAAGCCCCAAACATTTGTTCATGGGCGTTACTGTTTTGAAGAATTAATTAATATTGAAATTCATATTTCAAAACAAACTTCATAATTCCATTCCATTAGATTTTTTTATTTTTTTTAAATATTGCTAACTCCATTATCTCTGGTTACCACAGCAACTCCAGAATAAATCGTTCGCCGCCACGTAATTTATAACAAATTAAGTTATTGTTACAGTTAATAATCAAAAATATTAATATAGTGAATTAACAGAAAATATTAAAAATAATTTATCATTCAGCTTTACAGACATTTGGCTCGTGCAGTTGTGTTGTCACAGGAAGAATAATATGCCGTTACACATTCTACAAAAACCTATACTGCACGTATTCCAATTATTTTTTATGCTCAAAATACACTGATGGAAGAAAAAAAAAATCCCAACACCAAGAAAAAATTATTGTACAGTAATGAAATTTTAGGAATACATTTGTTTAGGTAACATATTTAATTGATTAAAGTTTCAAGATCACAGGTAGAGTCATTTCAAATGTGAACTGTTGGCACATTAGTAACCGGTGTAACCGCCAGAATTTTGAATGCAAGCATGCAAACGTGCGGGCATTGTGTCGTACAGGTGTCGGATATCAGTTTGTGGGATGGAGTTCCATGCCTGTTGCACTTGGGCGGACAATGCAGGGACGGTTAATGCTGGTTGTGGATGATGCTGGAGTTGTCGTCCAGTGATGTCCCATACGTGCTCGATTGGAGAAAGATCTAGTGATCTAGCAGGCCAAGGCAACATGTCGACACTCTGTACAACAGCGATATGAGGGCCAGCGTTATCCTGTTGGCAAACACCCCCTTGAATGCTGTTCATGAATGGCAACACAACAGGTTATATCACTAGACTGACGTACAAATTTGCAGTCAGGGTGCGTGGGATAAATACGAGAGTGCTCCTGCTGTCATACGAAATTGCTCCCGAAACCATAACTCCAGGAGTAGGCCCTGTGTGTCTAGGCCGTAGACAGGTCACTAGCAGGCGTTCACCTGGCCTCCTTCTAACCAGCAAACGGCTATCACTGCGACCAAGGCAGAACCGGCTTTCATCAGAAAACACAACAGATCTCCACTCCGTCCTCCAATGAGCTCTAGCTTGACACCACTCACGTCGCAAACGGCAGTGGTTTGGAGTCAGTGGAAGGCACTGTACAAAGCGTCTGGCTGGGAGCTGTCCTTGAAGTAACCGATTTGTAACAGTTCGTTATGTCACTGTGGTGTCAACTGCAGCTCAAATTTCAGCTGCAGACGCAGTACGTTTAGCCACAGCCATACGCCGAATACGACGGTCTTCCTTCTCAGTAGTACCACGTGGCAGCCCTTAGCCTGGTGTTCTTGAGGCAGTACCTTCCCTTGACCACTGCCGCCAATACTCATGCAAAGTGGATACATTCCTGCCAAGTCTTTCAGCAATATCGCTGAAAGAAAGCCCACCTTCTCGTAACCCTACAACACGACCTCGTTCAAACTCAGTGAGCTGTTGATAATGGCTTCTTCGTGTTCTCAGAGGCATCCTTGACTAACATTAAACCACTACGTCAAATCTCAACTGTAAATAACGATCACGAACCTTACAGCTCTTATTTAAAGCAAACCTCATTTGCATGTTCATAGTGTCGCTACTAGCGCCACACTTACGCGCGTAGTTCGAAATTTGAATCGACGTCATCTTTCAGATGTATAAACACGCCTACCAAATTTCGTTTATCTAGCACAGTTCCTTCCTAGTGTTGGGATTTTTTTTTCCATCAGTGTACTTACATCTATGATGAAGGGAATGAACTTGGATTTTTAAGAAATGTGTGCATTTTCTTAGAAGTTATAGCTAACTGAATATTCCTGTTTAGAAAATTTCACAAAAATTGTTGCTGAAAATTACATTAGGCAGCTGTAAAATAAAAACTACGCAGTTCAAAGTTATATCCCTATTTCATTGCCTTTGGAACACTTATGATAATATATATGAAAAATTCCATGTTAATATATTAATAAGTTTTTACGATATCACGTTTTGCGTTTGATATTTTTTTATGAAATTTAAGTTTTTCAAAAAATTCATTTAAAATTGTCATTTGCCTTGTACTAAAAATGTTCTGTAAATATAAACAATTTTCAAAAGTAGATGTAATTGCCGATTTCCACTGTATAAAAATAACTCAAAATATGTTCTGATAGGCTTGATTTGCTGACAGAACATATTATAAAATAAATTATAAATATAATTTAGAGAGAAGCGTACAAGATAAAATATTGAAAAACATTCAATTTCCGGTGGATTCTTCCGGTTTCGTTTTCAGTTATAGTGATTTATAAAAAAAATCGCATATCACAGTTTTTATTTATCGTAGAATTAAAACAAACACAGATTTGGAAGCCCAAAAATAATTTAAAAAAATTGTTAATTTTGACCAAAAACTACATATTAAACGTAGACAGATACCTTAAACTATGTTATAATAATTGAATTTTAGAATTACATTGTAAACTATGGTTGGAAATTAGAAAAAAAGATTTTAAAAAAGCATTTTGCAAATAAGAATATAAAGTTAGAAAATTAGTAAAAAAATGAAAAAAATGACAATTTTTTTAATTTGCAAAAATTCAAAATAAATAAAAAATGCTATTAAATTAACATTTATTAATTAATTTAAAAGACAATTTTTTACATTTTGATACGTTGTAAAGTTGATTGTTATGCGATAATATTTTCGAAAAACAGTAAAACGCAACTAAATTTTTAATCTGTTAAGATTTAAAACAAGAAGTCCTTTTCATCCTTCAAGATAAGCATGTGCCAAATATAAGTTATAACGTTCCCCAACTTGTTTTAAATCCTCATAGTCTTTAACTAGGTGAAAATTAAACTAGAAAAACAATTCATTTTTATTTTTTAAATTTTAATCTTTAAGAATATTAAACATCTTAAGAGCTCTAAAATAATTAAGAGTAATTACATGCTTCAGTTGAAAAATAAAAACTTTTTTTTTTGTTTAAACGATGAAAAATCCAACAATAATGAATAACACATTATTCCTACTCAAAATGTTCGCAAAAATTATAGGAAAAGTTATAGAAAGTTATAGGCCTACAATATATAACACAATAATATGCACTTTGCGCCTCAATATTTGGTTACATGATTACATAGTATACTTGTAGTGAGTTGTATTACAAGATAACTTGTTATACAACTCACATGAACTGATTACCAAATACACAAGTTTCTGTTATGAGAATAATGAATGCCGATATTCAGTAACCATGTCTTTTAGAACACGTTCTACATCTAATACATAAAATTTGTAATTCTCTCTCAGATTATAATTATTTAATATTTTATTATGATTATTTTTCTAATTTAATGGGCATAAATAAGAAATAATAAGTTATAATAGTCATCAATTAAAAGTAATAAATTAAAATAGACATAAATTTGAAATAATGGTCATAAATTAGAAATAGTAAATTGAAGTAGACATAAATTAGAAATGGTAAATAAAATCATCGATTGAATGAAATATTAACTAGTTTTCGGGTGTTTTATGATCAAAGTTCCTGAACTTAACAGTATAGTTTTTTAAACTGAAACCAAATTAACCCATTTGCATCATATGAAAATACGAAAAAAGGCCCATATCACGGAAAATTTTGCATTTCATATTTAGGTGTAAAATTGCATAAAAGTAGAAAACAAATCCTTTTTGAGCATTATGTGTTAGTCATTTTGTTCAGTGTGGTAATATTAGAAATGTGGGATGCATATAGTATATAATATGAATATAGTATATATCCTATTATATGCATAGCATATAATATGATACAGCGTATATACACGCTCCAGCGGTAGTGAACAGGAAAATTGGGCGTATATATACGCTAATGATACAAATTGGTTAAATGTTTTCTATTTTCTTAGAAGACACTGGGCTAATAATGTTTATTGTTATTGAACAGTATATTAATGCTATAATTACTAGATTAGGTCTATTGGATAATAAGCATTAAGGCTATGTGTCCCTAATTGTTGAATAATAATTAAATCTAGAAAGTTTAACAGAAAAGTGACAAACAAACAACAAGTTAACAATGCTTTCAACCTTTTTCAAAAGTCGCATACTTGTTTTAAGTAAGTATTGTTTAAAATACTTGGAAAATATTTTTATTAAATTTTTTTTTGTTTAAATGTCTTATCTTTATGTCTACTAATGAGATGAATATATGTGCCTGTAAGTGTATCTAGTTGTTTCTGTGTGACTCTTTTTTTTTTGTTGTCATTCTTTGATTCTTTTCGTTGTTGTTGTTGGATGTGGTTTAAGAGTTTAATTTTCTGAAGGTACTAATTATAACTTAATTGAAAATAAAGTTATTAAACTAATTATAATTTAATTAATTGAAAATTAAGCAAAATTATTTTTATCACTATTGCTTCTAGAAACATTATTACTGCAATACAAAATTAATTTTTACACAATTTAAAACTTGTTTTTTTGATTATATCAATTTAATTGTCGTGAGAAATCATCCTAAACGTTTCCATTTTTTTTTAAATTATTTTCTTATATAACTTTAAACAATAGATATCATTACTGAACTGAAATTCTGTCATTTCTCAGTATTCTATAATATATTTAATTGAGGGATTTTTTTATATTGTTGAAAAATAAAAAAAGAAGAGTCCTATTTAATAAATGTTTAGTTTGCATAAATGTTTAAAAGGAACCATGCATTTAAGTCTCATTCCACGGGGGACTGATACCTCGTAATTGAGGATGAGAAGCTTCTAGC
>JAPMOQ010015762.1:1072460-1152511 GCA_026543055.1 Argiope trifasciata | reverse complement strand
AGATAGATAGATAGATAGATAGATAGATAGATAGATAGATAGATAGATAGATAGATAGATAGATAGATAGATAGATAGATATAAGGCTTAGATTTTTTTTCTCTCGAATAAGTGATAAATAATGCCCAAATGTATTGAAATTTTTTGCGAATAAAAGCAAATTCTTTTGGTTCTGATGGGCATATAATTGTACGGGGAAGAAAATGAACAAAAGAATAAAAAAATATTAAAAAGAACATAATATGAACAATGAAGTTTAAGGTGGAATTGGTCTTTTTTGGGGGGAGGGGGGATTGAATGTCAACATCAGGGCTGGATAAACTGGCATTTTTGATGTAATAATGAATCAGGTCCTTTATTTAATAATTTAAAAGATAATACAAAGTTATCGGCCAAAATTTGAGAATTAGAAATTGTTTGATGCTTATTTTCCCTTCTTAAACCCCTCCATCCTAAAGTAGAATCTACTGTTATGTAAGCTGTTAAAACTGCGCTTGGGCAGATACTACACCTGTAATTCACCTTTATTCATTCATTTTTACTTCATTCACACATTCTTCGGGAAAGCTTGGTTGGTTGGCAGTTGGATTTACATCCCTTGGATTGTGAGTTTGAGCCCCACCGGCCGAAGTCTCTCCTTATATATGGTGGCTGATGTGCGTATAAATCTGTCGTATCTGCTGTCATCTAAATCGAAACAATACCTCTGGATCAGAGATTATCATTCTCTGATTCAGGTCTAAATTACAATCAGTGTATGAAATATATGAATGAAGTATGAAGTAAAAAGAGCTGTGACGCATAAGAAGCTAAGACATACTCCAGATGGCCCTAACTCTGTCAGCGAACTTGTCTATGATAAGTGTCATTATCAACAACAACACCTTATCAAATCACGTCAATCTTTATTGAAATTTAAGTAAGAATTTCAACTAATAATTCTAGGGAAGCAGTAGCCTGGTTGGTAGAGCGTCAGTCTCGTAACCGAAAGGTAGCGAGTTCGGTCCTCGTCTCGGCCAAAGACCTTCGTGTTGACTAATGGCAGATGGGGCACGTTGAACAGGTCGTGACTGCGAAGTCCTCCAAGTTCCCATACCTCTGGGGGTACTGAATCAGAGATGAGTCGGTCTCTGATTTGGATCTAAATTCTGACTTGCAGATGAATAAATGAGTGTATGAGTGAGTTCGACAGCCCCCTAAAAGGGGGTTGCATCGGGGGTGTTTGAGCAAAATCGTACTTTCGCCTTAATGGTGCTCTTTAACAACGAATGGCTCTCACTTCTGCCTTCATTCGAAAGAGCAGCGCTCATTCGGGCTTGGTTTGATTAAGTGACATTAGACCCACCACCACTAATACTTTTTTAGCCCTGTACATTTAATTTCTTTCAGTTTTCTTTAAGTAAAATAAGTTTTAAAAAACCCATTGGAGACTTATTTAACACCTCGTGTACAAATAATATCATTGCAATTCAATATATCCAAAACATACGCTGTTTCGAACGAGTTAAAGTAACTTGGATAACACAAACTCGTAAAAAATCAAAATATTGTCATCATATAATCAAAATATTCTCGCAATTGTTCCTTTAATAAAAATACTAAGCCGTCCAAACAGAACACAGAACATTCTTCAAGAATATATGCCAACGGATTCTAAAACTCTCAGCTCTTTCTAGAAAGCGTTAGAATGGGTTAAATTAGACAAATTAGGAATAAAAAGAAAGGAGGAGTTATTTATAATCAACAATAAAATAAATTCCAGAAATTGTGCACATGCATCCGTGTGTTACTCCTTAGTGAGATAGAACCTTCGAAAAGTGGTCGTCTCAGAATACTTTACATGGGAACTTATTCAGGTAGCCTCGAATTTATCCATATCCACCTTCATGATGCAACAAAACTAATATTCAAAAAAGAACATCATTTATTATACTTTTCCCGCCAACAATACGTGCGATTCAATAGCGGGATGAGCGTGGTTAAAAGGAAAAGCGAGTTTTCACCCGCGAAGTGAGAAATGGAAAAAAAAAATGTGGGCTAGTGGGTCAAAACGCGTGAGCTTGACCCTCTGTTTATTTGATCTACATGCAGATGATCTTCGTGATCGAGCTTTCTTCACAAATTCGGAATAATTATGAAAGCTGACGAATGTTCTTTTTTTTTTATTATTGGCTGTTTGTCTCGTTTGTTTTATTCGTTTTGTGGTTTTGAGGGGAAAATAATTATTTTGCTACCTCCGCAAAAAAAGGAACATAGCGTGAAATTATTTTTATAAGAGAAACAATTTTAATTGTTTATTAAGGATTTTATTTTCCAAACACTCAGCTCCTAAAAAGGTTGATTTTATAATATTGATAAACTTACCAGGAAAAGTCTACATTCAAATACACTGTAAACATTCTAGAGAGAATAAAAGGATATTATAGAGAAAATATTGATTTATTTTTTGTTTAAAGTATTTCCCGATCTTTTCATTTAATATAAATAACAATTTCAGAAATATAACACACTTTGTTTTAAAGTAATAATAATAATAATTTATTACTGCACATAAAGTTACCGAAAAAAGTTTAAAAATTAAAAGGATGTTTGGAAATTAATCTTCATTTTTTAGTTTTCATGAACTTGTTTGAAATGAAATATCGTCTGCATTTATTTTTTACTACTTATTTATTTTAACTCTGAAGGAAATACAAAAATAGGGTAAAAAACATAGTTTTGTTGATATTATAATAGTACTTATTGTGTTTGACTTTAAATGGATTCTAAAAGAAAATAGATTACTCCAGAAGAAAGGAAAGTCATTTTAAGACTAATGAATACAGTAAAACTTTTAGAACTATCGGCAAGAGTTGGAAGAATTCATTTTTCTACCCAATGAGTGATCAATAATTACTAGTAAAAATCTGTTATTTCAAAGCCATGTATGTTTACTGTATGTCAATTAGAACGTATTAGGTTTGAGACTTTTAGCCCAATTAAGGGGTTGACACAAATAAACGAATTCCATATAAAATTAAATAAATTATTTTATTCCACTGCTTTAAAAACTGATTGAAAACCTTCTAAAAAGCATAAATTACAAAAAAATTGAAACTGCGAAAAAATTAATAATTAATAGGCATACGAACAAGTTAATTTTTTATCAGATGCTATCAGATTTTTTTTGTTTTGTTTTTGTTTCGTATAAAATAGAATTTCGTAATTTTATAATTTTAAGTTTACAAAATCAGAATAGATATTCAATCGGAAAATATAAAGTTCTTTTCTTTCAATAATCTACATAAATAACACTCTTAATACTACTACCACAAACCAGTTATTTGTACGTAAAATTTGGCAAAACCAACATTCTGCATTTTTTCCCTGTCGCAAAACAAACGCACAAATGTGTACAAAAGATTATTAAAAATATCTAAGTTTATTCTGGTGTAATAGCATTTCAATTTATTTATTTATTTTGAAAATAAGGATGTTTTGGAGTTTTTTTCATAGTTATAAAGTAGCCATTGTTCTTTTTATAAATCTTTTCGCTTTTCATTTCATTTGGAGAACTTTTTAATTCTTGAAATGATTTCAATTTTTTAACTTCTTCAATCAGAATCATGAAACATTTACGGAAAAACTTTTTTTTATCTGCTATACACAATATTACTGCAGAGAATGTGTTGTACACAAAATTTCAAGTCTCTTGTTGAAAAATTAAAGCAAGCATAACATTACGAGGGGATAAAAAATTGCAATTCGGTACAATAACATTTATGGAACATAATTGTATCATTCATCATGTTTTTAAGTTTAATTTACTGTATAAATACATATGATTACGAAATTTATTGATATTATTTTCCAAAAATTGAAATAATTTAGAAAATTTACAATAGAAAGTTCTAAAATTGGGATCTTATTATATCACTACTAACTGCGTAGTATCTGAAACTGGAAAATATATTTTCTTATAATATCAGTTGCATTCATTAAATATCATTTATTCCTGATTAATTTTTTTAAGTACTGCACAACAAAATGGATTGCATATACTTATTTCTAGCTTATAAAACTAATATATATAAATTGTGACATTCAAATTTCGTATTTAATTCAGTGAATATTATAAATACCTATTTATTAAATTTGGAATGCTAGTAGATGAAAATAATCATAGAATTTAAAATATTTATATTAAAGAAACATTTATTATAATTTTAATAAAAAAATTTATGTAAAAACATTAAGTGTGATTATTTATATAAAAGAAATTTAATCATTATTTAATAAAATTATTTATATAAAAGAAATTCAGTCTTATTAAAAAACAATCAAATAATCACTGCGAAAAAAATAAATGAAGTACTTAGCACAATTTTTCATGAAAATTCTTGTATAATTTAAGTCTCTTTCTAGATGTAAACACACTTTGCATTTCAGATATATGGTGTTAGTTTTAACTCTTTATGCTTCTATCTCAAGGCTGGTTGTAATTAACTTAGAATTACCTGTTTGATCAAGTCAAAATTATTCAATTTTCAAAAATTTCATTAATCAAAATTTGATCATGTCAGTTTAAAAAATCTAAAATACAAGGATATTCCAAAATAATAAAAAAAAATAGAAAGAAAGGAAAAGAGTCAAAGGTCCAGTATAGTGGACATGC
This sequence comes from Argiope trifasciata, assembly GCA_026543055.1. NCBI lineage: Eukaryota > Metazoa > Arthropoda > Arachnida > Araneae > Araneidae > Argiope > Argiope trifasciata. The sequence goes on along the minus strand of JAPMOQ010015762.1, from coordinate 1,147,857 downwards.
ATTTTGATTTAAACATTTTGTAGTTTCTCAGAAGTAGAGTAAGAATAGTTTTGGAAATTTTAAGAAATGAGTAAAATATAAAAAAATTGCAGTATTTCTTTAAAAGAGATGGCAATATGGCATCATAAAAAAATTTTTACGTACATTGATAAATAAAAAAATTTTTAAAAAAAATCCGAAATTGTATCAAAAGTCAAACAAGCATTTTAAGACAAGGAAACTCAACTTTAAAAGGAGCAGTTTGTATTTGCTGAATTGGGATTTGAGATTTTCATGTGTCTGAAAATGAATTATTGAATCTCATTTCTTTAGAAGAGAAAATAAAAAAAAAGTGATATTTTGTTTATGAGTGTGTCTTACAAAATTTATTACTAACATTTTCTTTTAAATATTGATTCAATTTCTGGATCTTTTGAATGAAATTCAAAGAAATGTTCGCGTTTATTATTTGCTTAAAAGAGGAAGAAAAAATAAAGTAAAGATAATATTCGAAACTTAAAAATTATTAAATATTCTAAATATTAGTATTAGTCTAATATTAGTAATTAGTATTCTAAATAAATAAACCGTATAGCAGTGCAAATTTCACAAAATTGAGGTCCAAACTTGACCTTGATAACATCATACGAAAAGCTGTTCTCTAAACCTCTTGCCGTAAACAGCAAAGGATATTTAATTACTTTTCAACCATTTTTTATCCATGTCCAATTTGCTTCAAGGGAGGCATATCAGAACTCACACTTGCGCTTGTCTTCAAAACATTCTAGGTGGTTACGTTTGGGTATAACAATGTTGCTCCATGTACAACCTCTAAACAATTACGAACGCATTACGAAATTCTTTGTTATTTTGGCAGTAGATGGGGCGTTTCCGCCTATTACGCCCCAAGGTGTCCTTCCCCCTAATGAAACGATCTCGTGCTGATTCTAATTTAAATATCTAACCTTTATGTTCTTAAAGGGTACCTTTTCAATGACTTTCACGCAAAATACAGTACTCAGCAACGATTTTTTTTGTTGTTTATTTAATGGCATATATTGTCCATAGCTATTGCTCAACTAAGCTGCTTTGAGTCACTGAATTCCCCCAGAATATTTTCTGGGCTTTATAAATTGCAGAAGTTTGTTTTTTGATAATTGCCAATTATTGCGCGGCAAGGAATTCGCTAATTGTTAAGGAAATCGCAGTTAATTTCGTGTTGTGCAATTGCAGTGTATGAATTAGTGCGCTTTGCGTGTGGGCAAGCTTAAAAGTTCGACAATATCAAGAACAATATCTCTGACTAACACAAATGCTTAGAAAGCTGCTTGAAAATTGCGAGATTAATGGGTTATAATCACGAAGGAAATGTTTGGATATTGACTGTTCGAAATACTAGAAACCTAAAAGTGCCAGATAGTGGTATTAAAGAATGTAAATAGCTCCTAAGCACATATGTAACTAATTTTTTTCTTCAAAGTTTCAAATTATAAAAAGAATTCTAAGTTGATGGAAATTCTTGAAAGTATTTGTTAATAATATTAATCGATTTGAACAATACCAGGATGTATTAATCATAAAAGTACATAATGTAACAAAGTCTTGTCACCCAAGACATACATCTGGGAATAGCACGCTAAGGTTAAACTCATTCGGAAAGAATTGAATTATTATAAAATTTGTAAGCATTATCCTAAAATTAGATAATTCGGTGCTTTTCTGTTATACGGGCGCAAGGTGTCGCCAATGTGAACCAAACACGAGTTAAGTCGCCAAGCGAAGCATATGGCAAAGCTAATGCCACGAATGTGAACAAAACGTGAAAAAAGTCGCCAACTGAATAACATTAATTTGATTTATTTAAAAGTGAAATTTGACGGGGGGTTTTTTCTTTTTTTGGCGATTTTTTACTTTTTCCGACTTATGATTATTTGGCGATTCTTTGGTTGCACCCGTATGATGGAAAATTACCGATACTCCTTTATCTATACTTATAATAAAGCTCAATGTGTGTGTGTGTGTGTGCGTGTGTGTGTGTTTTGGCGCTCTACAAGTCAGACCGTTGGACCTACAGCTACCAAATTTGGTACATGTATACCTTGGAGGTCCGGAATGTGCACCTTGGAGCCCTTTTTTCGAATTTTTAATTAGAATTTGAATTAATTAAAATTTAAGCGAAATTTCGACGTTTTTCCGCTATAACTTCCGAAAATATTATTGCACAAGTATGATTTTTATATCAATTTAAAGATAAAAAAATTAGCTTTCTAACGGTATTAGTGTTTTTAATTTGTAACGTAAGCTTCTATTTTTAAAGAATTTTTAAAGAAATATTTTAACCATGTTTTTATCACGTGACTGGATAAAATAAAAGAATGCCGGAAGTTCGAATAAAAAAAACTATCCACGTAAATCAAGTCTAAAGAAATGATACTTTTAGCACGTGACTGGATAAAATAAAAGAAACATAAAATGTGATATTTTCTAAAAAAAATAAATGCAAAGCAAAGGTTTCTGTAACCGTTTGTAATATCTAAATCATTTATTCAACAAATGTTTATTTACGGTAAACCTGATTGAATTTAGACTGGATATGCATTGAAATCCTGACTTAATGGCATATTTATGTAATCGTTTGCAATATCTGTATCATTAATTTAATATTTTTTCCCTTTCTAGCTTTCTTTAAAAAAACAGATTTAATATTTTGGCAACATCATCGAAATTTTTTTTAATATTTTGGAAGCATAACCGATGGTTCAAACTGACTGATTTATAAAATTAAAGAATATTATTAGGAAAAGGTGTACTTTTAGAACTTTCCGTCCATCATCTTAAAGAAAATATTTGTTTCAAGCTAATACATGCGAGGAATTACTTCAAGGCTAATGAATATGTGATTTAATTGCAAATTTTAGAACGAATTACTCATGGCGAACCAGCTGGTCGCCAAAGGCGGCTAGTAACTAATAAAATTTAAGGAAAATAAGTTGCAGGGAAAAAACTCTTGTCAGTTTTAAAGAATTTTCTTACATACAAATATCAGGGATCAAAAGTAATTAGACATACATTTCATGCTGGTGAATCATTATCAAATTCTGTAGTCAAATAATTAAGAGAATCATTATGAAATTTTATTATTTACTATACTTCATGCCTATTTGAAAAAAATGGATACGTGCTTATATTACTACTAAGAAATTTGGTTCCAAGTTTAATAATCAACATTTTAACGTCAGAATCAAGGGTGCTATTTCACACATGTAATTGTTTAAATTATGTTAAATTATTGTTTTGATACACATGTAGGTATAATTACAAAATTACTTTTTGCTTTAAGAAGTTTTGAAAAGGAGAAATTCAAGTAGATCATGCCGATTTTCCATTTCATACTTATCTTTCGTACAGTGTTACGAGGCCTGTTCGTACAATGTGGTGGTAAGGTCTCGACTTTCGAACCAGATGGTTGTAGGTTCGAGGCCCGATTCCACCGAAGAACCGCCGGGTAAGCGGGTCTGGTGCAGATTAAATCGTCGGGGTCAAACGTCCTTCCGGTGGTGTGGTGTGGAAATTTGGAAGGGAAGGTGCCAGCTCAGGTGTCGTCCTCCTCATTTGACCGCGGTTCAAAATGACGAGGTCTGTCCCGAAATAGCCCTTTGATTCAAAACGGGACGTTAATATAACTACACTAAATTTCTTACTGTGTTACTATATATAAACAAAAATATCTTTTGTATCAGGGAGTTTTTAAAAAAAATTCACTCAGATCTCGACATAAGATTTCAAATGACTGTAGTACTTGGGCGATTTCTCATGTCATATATATATATATATTTCTTCTTTTAATTTCTCACATGCTTCAAAATCAAAAAGTTACAGAAAGAAAATAAACATCTTTTACTAAATTTAAAAAAATTGTAGACCTACATCGACTATATAGCTAAATGGATAATGGCCATATTAGTAAATGGATCTAGTTGTAATGTTTTTAAGAAAGTAAGTCTTCAAAAGAGCCAACCTTTTTTCAAATATTTCATTATATTAGCGGGTTTGGCGAGTTTTAGTGAGCTTGGTTAGAATTTTTTTCTGTCTGGACGGGAATCTTGTGCTCGATTCTTTTGTTTTTACCCCCACATCAACAAATAATATGATAACAATAAATCCATCAGATGTGTGCACAAGCAGAAGTCCAAGATAGGTAACAAATAAAGATTGTAGTGGAAGCTTTATAAGCCAGATAACATCCTCAAGACTGAGTGATCACTTTTAGTCTTGTGGTCATGTCATCTGGCTACCATCTGTAAGGTCCCGGGTTCGATCTTATCTATCTCTAAATAGCAACCAAGGTATTTTATTCCACGCATAGACACGCACGCACTCATAAAACCGAAAAAGCGACAGTAAAATATAACTGAAATGTACTCGAAAACAGCAGAAATCAGCAACATACAAGCAACAAATTATTATTAAACAACCACAACGCCAATAGTAAAACACAACTAAACTGTACACGAAAACAACAATTGCATGTCTCCTTAACGCAGTGTTTCTCAACCTTTCAGTATTCGCCACCCAGTTTTCAATCATAATTTTCATCCTGCCCCACCCCCTATAATAAAATGTATGCAATAAATATTGAGTATTTTGGTTTATGATTTTAATTTTTTTTAAAAGCCGCAGTGGCCTGGTTGGTAGAGCGTCAATCTCGTAACCGAAAGGTAAGGTACCGAGTTCTGTCCGCGTCGCGACCAAAGACCGCCGTGTTGCTAATGGCATTTGGGCACGTACAATAGGTCTTCAAAGTCCTCCAAGTTCCCATAACAAATAATACCTCTGGGGGTACTGTATCAGGGAGGAGTCGGTCTTTGATTTCGATCTAAATTCTGACTGAGGGATGAATGAGAGTATGAGTGAGTTCGACCGCCCGCTAAAAAGGGTTGTGTCTTGCGTGTTCGAGCAAAGCCGTCCTTTCACCTAAACGGTGGTCGTTAACAACGAAAGGCGCATCTGCCTTCATTCGAAAGAGCTAAACCTATTTCTGGCTTGGTATGATCAAAGGGCATTAGACCCACCCAAATGTATTTTTAATTTAGCATGTTTTGATTAAGTAAGTTTTAATTTTGTAAGTTGTTTTACTTCAATAAATTATTAAATATCTTGAAATGCATTTGTTTTCTATGTGTATATGCTTTCCTTTCAGTCAGTTAATCAATTTTTTAAATAATATTTTGTTGGGAATAAGTCAAAATTTTCCTATTTATATCTGCAGCATCTGCAATCGGGTTCAAAGTTTTCGAATCCAGCTCATTCGATGCAGTCACACACGAGCAGAAACCTAATACGATATGCTAATAAGATGACTCTTAACAGCATATCATTGAAGAAGATGAATTTTTGTTTATCGCCGTACGTATAAATAAGAAGTCAAATGTTGGAGTAGTAGATGGATCGACTGAATTTTTGGGAATGCTGATTGTTGTTGTGTATTTCAAGCAGATGTGCGTCATTCGATAAATATGTTTTTATTTTTCGTTCTGGTTACGAGATGTAACCACGTTTAAGTAAATTTCAAGTTATTCTGTAATCGTCATTGCGTGGATCTCTTTCTTAATAGATAAATGCAATTTACATATTAGGCCAAATTTATCTCAAGATATTTTCCCTTGGATGTTCTCCCCCTTGGGACCCCACAGGTTGAGAATCTTTACTTTAACGTCAAAAACTTCATAAAAAATTCTTTTTCAAACAGTTTCTATTATCTTGATTATTTTTGCATCTTCATTTCTCTTGTTGAAGGAGGTTTCGGTGACACTGCGAGTCCTCTTTCAACATTTCTAATAATATTTTACGCTAATTAACTAAGAAGAGCTTAGAAATACTTGCTGCATATTTAAAAAAAAATTCAATTGCATAGTCTGAAGCAGTCATACGTTCATTTGTTTACGTTTGATTATCAACAATATATTATACCAGTAATTTCATCTTCTATATACACTGAAGTGATAAAAGTCATGGGATAGCAATATGCAAATATACAGATGGCAGTAATATCGCAGCGAAAAAGTATAAATGCGCAGTTCGTTTTCCAGAGCTTTCATTTGTGTTCAAGTTATTCATGTGAACAGGTTTTTCGTGGTTTATGGCAGCACGACGAGAATTAACAGACTTTGAACGTGGAATGTTAGTTGGAGCTAGACGCATGGGTCATTCCATTGCGGATATCGTTAGTGAATTCAACATTCCGAGATCCACAGTATCAAGAGTGTGCCGAGAGTATGAAATTTCAGGCATCACATCCCATCATGGACAGCGCAGTGAGCGACCACCTGCACTTAACGACCGAGACCGCCGACGTCTGTGTAGAATGATCAATGTTAATAGACACGCAACACTTCGTCAAATAACTGCAGGAATCAATGTGGTACGTACGAGGGACGTGTCCGATAGGACTGTGCGGCGAAATTTGTCTTCCTTGGGCTATGACAGCAGAAGACCGACTCGAGTGCCTTTACTGACAGCACATCGCCTGCAGCGACTCTCCTGGGCTCGTGAGCATATCGACTGGTCCCTAGACCAGTGGAAAACCGTGGCATGGTCAGATGAGTCACGATTTCAGTTGTTACGAGCTGATGGTAGAGTTCGAGTGTGGCGCAGACCCCACGAAGCCATGGACCCAAACCGTCAGCAAAGCACTGTTCAAGTTGGTGGTGGCTGCATAATGGTATGGGCTGTTTTTACATGGCATGGACTCGGTCCGCTGGTGCAACTGAACCGATCATTGACTGGAAATGGTTATGTTCAGCTGCTTGCAGATCACTTGCAGCCATTCATGGACTTCACGTACCCACACAACGATATGATTTTTATGGATGACAATGCGCCCTGTCACCGGGCCAGAACTGTTCGCGATTGGTTTGAAGAACATTCCGGACAATTCCAGTGCATGATCTGGCCACCTAGATCGCCCGATATGAATCTCATCGAGCATTTATGGGACATCATCGAAAGGTCCGTTCGTGCCCTAACTCCTGCACCATCCACACTTTCACAATTATGGACGTCTATACAGATATCATGGCTCAATATTCCTGCAGAGGATTTCCAACGACTTGTACACTCCATGACACGTCGAGTTGTTGCACTTCGCGGGGCAAAAGGAGAATCGACACGATATTAACAGTCATCCCATGACTTTTGTCACTTCAGTGTATAGATAACTGACAATAAGCTCTAAGGGGGAAAAAAATCGTAGAAACACATTCGCCAGATCTTTTTGAGCAGTTCAACCGATTGTTTGAGATTGTTGCTATGTTGATGGCTAGGATCGAACTCGGGGCCTTATCGGTGATAGGCAGATAACATGACCATAAGACTAAAATAACCACCCAGTCTTGAGGATGTTATCTGGCTTATAAAGCTTCCACTACAAGATTCTGGGCAATTGATACACCGAGAAACAAAATGTATCAGCTGTCTTATGGATCGAACACACGGACACAGGAAGCAGATAGAGCTGTAATCGATTGTCATGGAAGATCCCTCGCTCACTGTCAAGATAAAGAAAGTCAGAAAACTGAAAAGAGGGTAAATGGAAAGGAGAACTTCACTGCAGCGTTTCGGGATTGTGAAGCTCACGAACTGTAATCGAAGTTGAATTTATAGAAATTCATCTCTCTTGGGTGGGGGGGAAGACACATGAAATAAGAAGAAACGCAATTTCATTATATTCTGATGGTAGTTTTTAGATAAAGAAGCTTGGGCCTTTTTTATATTTCACACTGTTCTGTACTTCAAAATGTATTGGATATAATTAACTCCAATCTCTATATATAAAACGCTTATGCTGAAGCAAAATGAGGCTGAATTTATTAATTGCAGTTTGGCAACACTTCGACTTTGCTCGGTAACATCAACACGCGGTTTGATATAATTTCAAGCGAAAGCGTTTGAAAAATGAACGGACAAAATTTTTTACAATGAGTAGAAGTCGTGACATATCGATTTTAAAACGAAATCGTCAAAAAAAAAAAAAAAAAGACAAAAGAAGAAGAGAAGTTATTTGTGTTGTTTACAAAGAACTTTTCTAAGGTTCAGTTTTCGAGCCTATTTTTTACCTTACATTTTTTTTTTTAATCCTATTTTGAAATGGACAGAATTAGAATACAGCTGCTTTCAAACATTTTTTTTTTTTTTTTTTTTTTTTTTTTTTTTTTTTTCAATTTTTTTAAACTCTGTTTCTGAGGTATAGTTCTCAAATTTGAAAAACTATGAGCAAAGCACTTTTTTTTTTAAATTTGTTTTTGCGGTGGATATATATAGTTCCTAAACGAGAAGTTATTTATGTTTAGAAAGAACTTTACTCAGGTTCAATTTTCGAGTATACTTTTTGCTTCACTTTTTTGTGTGTGTGATTGTGTCATTGTCCTATCACAATTTGGAATAAACTATTTGTGTATATCTTTTGCTACACTAAAGTGCTTTAACAGATTTGAGCTGGGATTGAGAAGTGATTCGAGAAGAACTGCATTAGCAGTTCCTGGGGGTTGACGAGCATAAGAGAACAGGGGTAAATTTTAAAATATATTGCATGCATACTTAAGAAGTGGCAGCTTTATTTTCAAAATCTTGAAAACATGCATAACAAATGCCGGGATTAGTTCCACTTCCTAATACCAGATGGCAGCGCATTCCTGTTGGCTTGAATGTTAAGCAGAAAAGGTTTCTTGTGTCCTAGACAGTCAAGAAAAGCAGATATTTTCGTGGAATGCGAGCGATCAGTAGCTTACAGAAATGCAGAGCAAATTTATTTTAATAACCACGCGGGAAACCAGAGTCTTTCTTGTGAACTTAGAAGTTTATGAAGAAAATATTTTTTATTGTCTTGAAGAAATATTCAAACCGTGATATAGAATTGCTTAATGGAAATTGTATAATAATTTGGAGTCAAGAAAACGGTTCTCCGGTTTTTCATTGCGTAGAATTTTCTATATTTTTTGCAAACAATAACACTGGGTAGGGGCTACAAATTAATTATTATTTTCGTTTTCAACAGTTCAGAAATACTTCGTTACGGAAATGCCCCCTACACTCGACAAGAAATATTTGTAAAATCAGTGGATATTTATTCTTAAAATTATTATTTTGAAAATAAATTTCGTTTAAATATATGTTCCAATTAGGGTCCGAATAAAATTAAAAATTAATACACAATGCTGTAAACAATTATGCTGTAAAAGTTAGCCATTGAAAACAGATTGATTTAAATCAATACTCAGATTAAAATCATGCATCGAAAAAAATCACTTCTTCTGTCATCTTAATTTTTTAACATTTCTTGGAATGAAAAATTTTGTAAAAAACAAACTTTCTCTAAAATGATAATTTTCTTTCATATTTATGTTGATAAAGTTCATTTTTTTCCAAAAAGAAAAAAGAAAGAAAAGAGCTGATAGTAAAAATTAATTATTCTTTTTATTTCTGAGCATTCATTTTGAGATCAAATTTTGATTGACGGTAAATAATTCATTTTGACGATAAAATTTTAAAAAAAATCGTTTTAATGTAAAAAATCAAGATAAATTTTTAAGCCGATCATAGAATAATGTGTAAATGAATTTCTTCATACACCTAGCGATATTACAGTTCAAAAATTTAAGCTAAAAAGAAAACTATTCACCATTTTATGGTGAAATCTATAAATCTATCCGATTTCAATTTATAACAATCTTTTACCAATAAAAAAAAATTAAATGTTTTTAAGAGATTTTACGTTTTTGGGTTAAAAAAATTAATTTACCTTACAGATCAGTAATTTTATTTCTTATTAAATTTCATAAGAAGTTTTAAAATTGTTCTTTAAATTTTTATAATTTAGTGTATCCCTGCAGCAAAGTATAGATGAGATTAAATTTCCAGAAATCACTCCTAGATGGCGCGACGCGTCAGGCATCTTCTCATGTTAATTTCTTTTTAATCTCTCGAAAGAAAAGTGACACTGCATAGAAATTATGCAATAAAATGTATTAAAACGAAATCGTAAACTTCCTTGGTTATAAATTTCTCGAGGTGTTTAATAATAACACTTTAAATATTCATAATTTAGTTTAATCTCGATATAAATTTTTTAGCAAAGCACACAACAAAACGAAAGTTTCAATAAATGACCCTAGATGGCGCCAGGTAAAATATATTTTTCTTCCGTTTTTTTTAATCTACCTTAAAAATTCAGATACACGTATACTTTATGATATAAAGAATCCCATTCGAATTGGTAAACATTCTTAATTATAAATTTCACAAGACTCTTCACAAGTACTGTTTAAATATGCGTAATGCCGATTCCAGTAATACATTGCAAATGAAAGATTAAATTTTTCGTGAAATAGAACACCTAGATGGTTTGGTATAAGCTGATAGGAAAGCTGTGGAATGGGCGGGTTTTTGATAAATTTGAAATATTGAACTTGCATGGAATTTGCAGTATTCGCCATTCTGGAGACAATTTTGAATTTTCCATTCAGCCAAGACTTTCTCTTTCTTTTCGAGTAAATGCAAGGAACATTTTAAATTATAACGACTTTCCCGATCGACAATATAAAAGTTATCTACAACAGAATAAGCGGTAAAGGATGGAATAGGTGTTTTTGCTTAATGAATTACGTAGACTCCCTATGTATGTGTGTGTGTAATGCAAAATTTGATATAATCGGTATTTTTCGAAATTGGGTTTAAAAATTAAATGCTCATGAAAATGGGGAAGAAATTTGTACCCACCCACCACACAAACATTTATATAAATTGAATAGTACTTTTAAGAACTAAAAAAAAATTCAAAAGCAGCAATATTTGGAAAATAGAAATTGTGGACGGGAGTATTGTTACAGTGAATATTTTCTTTGACCGACATTGTAGAAACATTTATCCTACGCAATGTTCTTATCAGAAGGTGATCAAAAAATTGACGAGAATTGGCGCAATAGCCAGGGACTTCATTAACAGTGCAGGTTAAACAAATTAATAAATGCTTTCGGGTGTGAAATAATTTCACAGGTTTAGCGATTATGTAAAGTGACCGTCACATTTATCTTAATGGCATCCTGGGTCTATTATCAATAAAGCCTTTTTCATTTGCATTGTAAACGTTTTGTAGATCATCCCTCGTCCATACAGCAAGCTATTCAATTAGATAAAAGATCAGGTAAAAATTTGAGAGTATCATTTTAACTCTATCCTCCGGGTAAAATATACAACCAAACTAAATTTATCACCAAAACAGTAAGAATTAAAAGTTCAAATTTCATCGAAATGAAGTCACTATCTGCATTTGATATAACCTTTTCAAAATGATTTCAGTATATGGCAGTCCTAATATTGAAGCAGCAAGAAAAAGTAACCGTTATTTTGACATTCTTGCATTTACCTCAGCTTGGATTCCTCTTTTAATTCTTCCATGCCATCAATTTTCTCATATATCCAGTGAACAGTCTCCTTCATGACTTTACTTTCAATTTACCATAATTCAATGTTTGGGAGAGGGATCAGGATGCTAAGATATATTCTTAACACTTCTAAAAAAAAGCACTTTTAAGATGCTCAAAACTGGTTTTCAATTTTAAGCATCTCTTGACAGCTGTTCTCAAAAATTGATTATATTTACTCAAATTCGCAAAAGTATACTGTTGTTAAAACATACTTGTCTTGTACAGCAAATTCCTTAAGTTAGATACAGATATCAATTAATATAAAATACAATTTAAAAGAATGAGAAAAACATTGTGGGCCAATTAATGTCAATTTTATAATATATTTTAGGAGTCCCTGAATCAAGAGTTTTTCATTGTAGAGTTAACAAAAAAATTTTACTAATAAGGAAATGAACAGAGATGCTTTTATTACATTTTTGAATCATATTATATTGCAGTGTAATATTGACACTAACTAGTTGCGATAATCAATGTAGAATTGTAGAGGTCTGTATTTTAAGGAGAAAAAAAAAATTAACAAAATTGTATTCCCCAAAATTAAAAATAAAGTACAAAACCCTTCTTACAATCGTCCTTTTAATACGAATTCAGCTTTTCATGTAAACTGAGAAATAGTGTTCCAATAAGTATGAAGTATGTACAAACACAAATTTAAGCACTTTTACTTCTTTTATTTTCCCAGTATAATAAAATTTTCTAACTTCTCTGCCTTTAACTATCAAATTTTAAATTCTATGTTTTGTTGATGGTGAGAACCAGGAAAAAACAAAATATTTCAAGGCAGATGAAGCTTGCTTTTTTCCCCCATTATTTTTTTAATATTATATATAATAATTAAATACACACATTAATATATGTGCTCTAAAAAAAAGAATGTCTTATGGAATATTAAAAAAAAATATTAGAGAAGTGCATTTATTCAATAAATCATTTTTTAAATACTTATCAATGGGAACTTCAAATCCAATCATATTATTTACCGAGAATTCAGTTTCAACAGGATTCCATTTATTTTACATTCTATAACATCTGAAATTAAGATTTGTTCCACAGTGAAATTTCAGAAAGACGAGTCTAAATTTTAACAATTATATAAATTCCAGATATGAGAAAATGAAACCTCTTGAATTATGGATATATATTGAGTACACAATTGTCTCAGATGTGAATTTACAGTTTCCATTTTTACAAAATAATTAACAAATATTGTAAAACAAGAATATTTACACACACATTTTATTCCTAATATTTTTTTCCTTTATTTCTCAGTTCAAATATAAAATACACGTCTTAACGGTTGGATTTAGCTACACGTTCCAACTCATCTTTTTTCTTGATAGCATAACTGTTAGATGATCCCTAAAAGAAAAGGTAAAAAGATAAATATTTTTTGCATATTATATATTTTAACATATTTTTATGCACCTAGTCTTGATAATCAAATATAATAATTAATAATAAAAGTATTGAAAATTAATTAATAAGTCAATTATTAAAAGTATTGAATATTCCAAGATTATTTATATTAGCATATTATAAACCATATTCAATGGACCACAATTTTATCAACTATAGTATAAAATAGTATGCAAACAGACATTTTAGAAGAATTCTTACGTTATTAATGCTTTATATCGATCTATCACTAACATTCTTGTACCATATAAAACCCACTTGCACAAAATATGTATTTAACAGTTATATCACTGTAAAGTCTTTTCTTGACCAACAAGTATACAAGCTTTGCTAAGCATAAATATTTAAAAATTATACAAAATATAGGACAAATCCAAAAATGAAAGGAATTACAATTTTTTGACTAAAAAATTATTTGGATTTATTTTTAATGACACTGGTGAGATCTTCCAACTAAAACTTCCACACTTTCTTGGTTGGATGAATTTTAATCCAAAAACTAACTAACAAGTAACTTCATTTTTCATTCTAATTACCTGACAAAAAAATATATTATAATGCAATTCCAACTTAAATATAAAATAGTTATCAATTATAATTAATGCCTTTCATATTTTGTATCTCATATTTTTAACAAAAATCAGAAATATAAGATCATTTCTCCACTAAATGAATTTTGTTAACACATTAGTCAACCTACCCACACCATTATCTAATATTGATTTATTGCTTCTCATAAGATGAAATTAATTCATTTAAAGTCACGATACCAAAAATTACAAGTAATCCAAAAATATATCAAGTATTCTAGGGTTTCTTAACAAAATCAATGATATAAATCTTATAAAATAGCAGACTTAAGGCAAGATTACCTAATTAAAATAAACCATTTAAGTGTTGAATAATTTTGAGCCGTCAAATTTGATTATGTTAAATATGTTTAAATGTCCATACTAACCTTTGCTGCATTCATTAGCTCATCAGCCAAACACTCAGCAATCGTCTTAATGTTCCTGAAAGCAGCTTCACGTGCACCTGTGCACAACAACCAAATAGCCTGGTTTACACGTCTCAAAGGTGACACATCCACAGCTTGTCTCCTGACGGTACCTGCACGACCAATTCTAGTGGAATCTTCACGGGGTCCACTGTTGATTATAGCATTGACCAGTACTTGAAGGGGGTTCTGAAAGACATTTAAGTTACAGCTTACACAATCAGCAGAACAAAGCTAGATTATAGATTTAAATTTTATAATTGAAATTAAATTTAGATAAATGTAAATATAGTTAGATAAATCAAACAGACATAGAAAAATCTTTAATAACACTGTGAGAAAAGACAAGCTACTTCAAAGGAAATCCTTGTAATAAACAGTGTCCATAACTTATTTCTCATAAGTTGTTTTTAAAAATTACATTCAACCAAAAATTTTATTTTCATTATTTATGTTTATCCTCTGTTTATATTATTTTTAAATTTTAAACAATGTAAACTAATTTTTAAACAATAACATTCTTTGATGCTACGATGAAAACACATTAAAATTCTATTTTTTAATAAAATTTAATATATCTGTTCTTAACCCTTTGAACGTCGCCTGTCTTCCTTAAGAATGTTCTTAAAACGGCGGTAGTCAAAATAAAGGTTGAACACAATTTGCAAGAAAAGAAACTGGCAAAACGTTCGTAAACCGGCCTGGTAGTTTTTGCTTTCCCCCGACCAAAACAACAGGGGGTAAACTTTCCCTGTCTCGAATCGCACTTCCCCCTAAACACCGGGACTTTTGAATAGAACAGAGATCAATCAAGTAATAAATGTGTCACCATAGGTTCATGGCCTTGCGACTTTTCCCAACTAAGAATTTGGCTTTCGCTCTGAGAACTGGTTTTCTCTCAATCTAAAGTGTTTGCAGAAAATAGAATCTGTTCAAAAATAAAAAAATCCTGCAGTATGATTCTATAAATTTTTAAAAGAAATAGAAACAGCTGTTTAATAAATGATTTAGAGGAATTATCATTCATCTAACTGCATATAAATTTTTACTGGCATTCAGAGAATTTGACTTTAGTGTCTTCTTATTTTTAGTTTTAAATTAATTTATCGGTTTATTCAGTATTCGAAATGAAAATGTCATGAAATACAGATATATATAAATGAATGAATATATTGTTCTCTGATTAAAATAGATTATAAAACATTCCTTAATAATAATTTAAAAATATGTTATGTTAATAATGCTACGTTCATTTTCGAAAACATGATCTGTTAATGAAAATGTTTAAATAAAAATTTGTACGATTTATTTTTTCTTCAGATTTTTGCTTTCCATTCCATTTTTTTAAGTTCTGAAAATAGTGAAATGATCTTTTGTCAATGTATACTAGGTGAATATTTTTATTGATATTGTGTTTATAAAAATATTATAAACTTAAAATTTTTTGATTTACTATCTTATTTTAAAATAATTAAAATAATAAGTTGAGATAACGTTTTCAAAGTTAAATTTAATACAGAAATAAGGAAACATATTAATGCAATCCATTTACTAACGAAGCTTACATCTAATAAAAATTATCATTTCATTCATATTTTTAGTTGCGAATATTTTATCCTTTCGATTTTTTTATGTTGTAACAAATCGTGATAAATCACAAATCTTATTTCTAATCTTGTCACAAATCGTGATAAAAAAAATGACTCGTAGTCAGCGCTGGAATATTTTCATAAATCCATGCACTTTTCTACCAGCAAATATTACAAAAAACTTTTCCTTAATTTAACTCCATCAATTAAAATCAAATTTTCAACTACACCATTTTATTAAGTTACAACAGTATGTTTTTTTGTGATCATTCGTAACTTGTGAAATTTCGTTATAAAAATGAGAAAACTGCATGTATTGAACAATTAAGAATTATTCATATTAGACCGCTGTTTCCAAGCACTTCATGTTTGAAAAATTTAAACGAAATTCTCTAGCAGCATTTATAAGATATTTAATGCATGTGAATTCCAAAAGAAGGATGCACAATAAAATAAAATAAAAATAATTTAGAGTAAGTAATTATAATTTCAACAATGTTTAAAACCCTTGAGTGAAAAATAAGGTTTTTATTTCATTGTATCAATAAAAATCCTTGCTAAAAAAATTTTCACATTAATTAAAATAAAACAATTATAGATATTAATGTATCTGTAATATTTTTGCCAAGTTATGTAGAAGGGGCAGTTCTTCAATTAAAGGATCTTATCCTCCTGCCACGAAAATTGGATAGGATTACAGTGGATTAACAAAGGCATTACATATTAAGATTAATTAGAAGATCGTGAAGATTGTGACAAATTAGAAATAATATTATATAGTGTGTGTGTAACATAAACAGAAAAATAGGGAAGCGTGAATTTTTATTCCTAGAATTAATTGACAAAGACTGGAACGGAGGATCATATTGATGTGAAGCAGCTTTAGTTCAGTTTAGTTATATTTACGTCCCGTTTTGAAGCAACACTAGGGCTAATTTAAGATGGACCTCGTAATACTGAGCCACTGTCAGATGACGGGGACGACACCTGAACTGGAAACCCCCTTTCCAAACTTTCACACCACACCAGCGGGAGGGGTATTAAATTAGCAAGTGATTGGTTAGTTATCTAGTCATAGATTACTCTTCGGGGTTTATAATGTAAAAGTCTTCTTATCATCTGAAACTATTTTTCATCAAAACAAAAATCATATTCACAAATAATTTTTAAAAATCCAAAAGCTAACATTTTCGTAAATTATTAGTTTTTAAAACATGGTAAAAATTTGAATTGCAATTTTCCAGTGGTAGTTCGAAGGAAAGTAAATTAATTAATTTGAAATTTGTATATTGATTTATCAAATTTAAGTACATTTTTCATCAATATATTTCATTATGGTAGTGAAAATAAATCGTCTTAATGGCTGCTTCTATCATTTAAACCTAATTTTTTCCATTCTTGATGCCAAGATATGATCTAACTTATTCTTTAATGTTGAGTATATTTCAATGGTATGCTTTTGTTAAAAATTTTGTTATATTTAATATAAAGTTCAAGCGAAGAATCAAGCATTGATGAAAATTTTTCATCTCAATTTTGAAAATGGCTATTAGGAGGGGCCTTAGGATGTGAGTTAGAAATGAATTTCTTACAGGAAACAATTTTTCTATTGGAATCAGTCTTCAGAAGTGTTTGATTAATAGCCGAATTTCAACCAGTAAATAAACAAATTTAGTAAGAAAACACGCTTGCATTGTATTAGTGAACAGATGAATCGATTTTTTATTTTACTTTTTAGTTATTAATTATTATTAAATATATTCAGATTTACTTAAAATTTAAAGAAAAATTTAATTAGATAGATATGAAAATCAACAATATTAGAGCATACACTTTGATTGACCTAAAATCTAAAACTGAGTAAAAAGCGAAGCATAAAATTGTTTTATACATTATTGCCTTAGTTCCCCCATTAATTTTATAAAAAGTATAGTACTTTCAAGAGTGATAAATTAATCTTTTGAATCCAAGAATTATAGTTTTCGAGAATGGTCTCCGAACATCCTTTAAGAGTTCATTTATGTCTTGTTGAATGCTCAATAAGAGAAAATATCCTCCCTTTAAATGCAAGATTCGTATTTCTATTGAACAATCGGCCTGGCGCATGTTTTATATTACCCATTTTTAGACACAAATTTTTCTTGAATAGGTTTTTGTCGGCAGATGTAACGCTGCTCTGTGTAACGTAGCTTCGACAGCTTTCAGCACTTAGCGACATTTTACTGCTTGATTGGATCGTAAAATTTCCATTAACAATGCGGACGTTGAAAGAGTATTTTCACACAGAGAAATTCATTCACTTTCTTACCGAACACAAACAATTGAACGGAACTAAGATCAATAGATGAAAAAAATCATTGTGATAATCTGTGAGAAGTTTCTCTTAAAACATATTGCACAGTAAAACGATAAACGAACCATCGCAGTGATAAAATAGAATATTATGTATTAACACCAAATGAACATAGCTCTTCAACATTGTTGCAAGCAAATAGAAATCATTCCACTATGTCTTTATTGAAAGTAGACAGTTGGTAGTAAAAATGTTTCTGACTTTTATCAATTGACGAGTTTTATATACTTTACAAAACACGATCCAAGAAATCTAAAAAATTGAAGCAGGAGGAGCACAAAAAAAAAATCCTTTCAGATGACGGGAATGGGCCCTCTAAATAAATACTTTATCACTTTTAACTGCCTCTGCGTTCTTATTGGTTACATGCCCAAATTCTAACGTCTCATTGGTATTTTCTTCATAACAGTTTCACTTATATAGGCATTCACCAGGTTTCTTATTCTTAGATTTTAATTCCAAAGGATCTTCAGTTTTTCTGGCAACAGTTTTCATTTTGAAAGGTCTAGCAACTCGAGGGAAGTGCACTGAGCGGGGAACTCGAGTAGACCTTAAGAATATTTATTTCATTAAATAAGCTTTGATTGTTTTAGTGAAAGATTTTATCGTCCGGTTTCTTAAAAATATATTATTAAAATTTGCAATTGAATTCCTGCAGTAAAAATAATTCACATATTTATGTTGAGCTAAATATGGATTCAAATTCTGACTATTCTGACTGTGATGAATTAATTTTACCTTCTAAAGATGAGTACTCTACATCGGAAAGTGAATCTGACGATGATACTTTAAGTGCGGCTCGCTGTTGGTGTCCTATTGACTTACAAGCACCTTCACCCGCTCCTCCAAATTTTCAATTTACTTTGACTCCTGGTATCAGTTCATCAGCAAAAAATTTCCTCGGCGATTCTGATGATCCAATGAGGTTTTTCAGCTTATTCTTTGATAATCAAGTGATGAGTTTCATTGTAGAAGAAACAAATAGATACGCCGAAGAATTTTTCAATAAATCCGATTTGACACCATCATCGAGAGCATTAAGTTGGAAAAACACAGATATAAAAGAGTTATGTCAATTCTTTGGTTTACTTTTACTTCAAGGAATAATGCTAAAATCTGTGGAAGCATGGAACTGGAGCATAAGACCCGTTTTAAATACTCCTTTCTTTGGACAAATCATGAGTGAGAAACGATTTAGTTTGCTAATGAAATTTCTTCATTTTGAGAATTCAGATGAATTTAACCAAGAAACGCATCCAAATGCAAAGTTAAGAAAAAATTTTGATATCCATGAAATGTTAATTCAGAAATTTAAATCTGCATATACGCCCAATCAATCTGTATCAATAGACGAGTCTTTGGTTGGGTTCAAAGGTTTACTTGGATGGAAGCAATACATTCGGACTAAAAGAGCTAGATTTGGAATTAAATTCTTCAAACTTTGTGAATCAGAAACCGGCTACATTTGGAATTATATCATCTATACCGGCAAAGGAACCATTTTCATGGAAGAGTATGAGCAATTTGGACTATCTACAAAATGTGTATTGACTTTAATGCATGAACTTAAAAATAAAGGATATCAGCTAACAACAGACAATTTTTATACTTCTCCGGAAATGGCCGAAATTCTTATTCAATATAAAACAGATTTAATAGGAACGGTTAGAGCAAACAGAAAAGGGTTACCGGTGGAATTTAAGGACACAAAATTGAAAAAGCAAGAATTGAGAGCATTTCAAAAAGGAAAAATTATGGTACTACAATGGAAAGACAAGAAAATTCTAACAATGCTAAGTACGATTCATAATACTGCATTAGTTAGCGTTGAATCAAAAAGATCCACTATCAAACAAAAACCGAAGGTGGTAATAGATTATAATAGATCTATGGGGGGAGTTGATAAGTCGGATCATACTATCCTTCAACCAGAAGTCGTCAAAGGAAATATTATAAAAAAATATTTCGATATCTGCTTGACCAGGCTGAGTGGAATGCTTTCGTGCTTTATAAAAAAAATGGAGGAAATGTAAGGCATGTCGAATTTAGACTGCAATTGATAGAGAGATTATGTGAGGAAGGAAGAGGATTACCATCATCTAAAGTTCCAAAGAGTATTGAAAACGTGGGGAGATTGACTGGAAGACACTTTCCGTCTTTAGTTGCACCAACAGGAAAAAAAAAGTACTCTGCTAGGAGATGTGCCGTGTGTTGCTCAAAACAAATGCTAATGGCAAGAGGGTGAGAAGAGAAACACGTTTTGAATGTGTAATCTGCAAGGTGGGTTTATGCGCTGCTCCATGTTTTGAGATATATCACACTCAATCTGTTTTTTAAATTTCTTTACTTGTAATTGTAACGGATGAAATATTGTAAAACCTGCTCATAATCTCATTTATCTTTCAAATATTGATTTTGTGCCTTTTTATAAATTTAATCCAAGAGTTTTGCTACATTTTAAATCCGTATTTAAAATTTTTTTTTCAATATATATAGCTTGATGTTTATATTTTCATTTTTAAAAATTCTGTAATGATATATGGAATTCGGCAACTGTTTTCTATTTTTGTCACCGATGAAAATTTTTGATAATCACTTAATTATTAAAAAAAAATATTTCTAGTAAAAAATAAATGGATTTTATGCAGTACTATATATGTCATATTTATTACTCTTAGAAATTTTATTATACATATTTCTTCTAGAAGACATTTTGAAATATTTATATGCTACAGATTATCAGCAGCTATGTTGCATATATATATATAACTGTGTCATCTGTTAGGTATAAATTTTTTTTATATAATAGTATTCATTTACTTTAATTTTTAAGTATGCATGTAAATCGATACTCATTATTAAGTTCTGATTCCACAGACTTGTAATACTTTCAAACAATTAGAAATCGTACAATAAATATATTTGAAAATTATAATTATTTTAATGTATTTGTTTGATTTCATTAACTAATACGGTTTTAATGCAAACAATAATTATAATTTTCAGATATATTTATTCATTTCATTTCATTCTTCAAAGCAAAATCAATTAACTTCCCCCATAATCGAATTTTGTTGAAAATAAATATTTTTTTCTTTAACAGTTCTCTATTTTTTAAATATATATTCTTTCTTTCATATGCTAAACTTTTTTAATAGTTCTTATTTTTAATAGTCTTATTTCCAATACTTTTTTTTTTCATTTACACTTTTTGCAGCCCATCATAAGATACAAAACTTCTGGCTAATTGAATGTGGCTTGATTTTTTATAGATATTTTACATACATATTTGTAAACTAATTATATATTTTAAATATACAATTTCTAAAAAGAAATATGCGCTGGATTTTTTTTCTACCTGAGCCTTCCCCCCCCCCCCAAAAAAAAGAGAAATATGATTTTTAAAAAGAAGTAAACAACGCTTGTATTAAAATAGTAAAATAAAAAATACTCTTAAGCTGTAATAATAATAATAATTGCATTTATCATGATACTTAAAATAAAAATGTTTATAAAATTAATTAAAAACACTTTTATTAAAGTTCATTCTAAACAATAATAAATAAATAATTAGGTCTCAAAGTTTTCAAATTGAATTTAATTACGTATTAAAAGCTAAGCCAAAATCTATATACAAAGCTTAAGCAGTAGTTAAAATTATATTTATAAGTAAATATTTGTCTGTCTTAATAATTGAGAGGAAAATAAATTTATATAAGGATTTTTTTATGTATTTTACCTCATTTTAATGAAAGTATTATTAAAACTGCAAACGTACTTTTTAAATATTTCATCAGCCAAGTGAAGAAAATTCAAACTCGTTTCTGCGAACTAATCACTATCAGTAATATTTGCATGATTATAACATGTAAATATTAGTGATTCCCTACCTTTAATAAGTATAATAGTTTTTACTTGGAAATTCAATCCGCGGTAAAATAATGAAATATTCAGATCAATAATGAAGTATACATAAGTATATTGGCTCATATCACGAATCGTTCCTGCAATCGCGAATTCTTACGACGAACGCTATTTCCCCTTCTCAGGAGTGCTTTCACCTAATTGGAGGGACCACCCAAATTCTAACTGTCAGCGAAAACCACAAAATGAACTTAACAAAAAGATGACCCATCCCGTTTATTACCTTTGAGGGGGAAAGCACTGACGACTTTCTACGTTGAAGCCGGTTTTAGAGCAATTCACGGAAAGCAACTTCCTACGTTCAAACCGGTTTCAAAACAGTTTGTGGAGAGCAACTTCCTACGTTCCAACCGGTCTTCGAAAGATTCGTTGGAACGACTTTCTACGTTCCAAACGGTCAAAGGGTTAATGTGCCACTAATACCTAAAAAATTACTCCAAATTTCATGCTCCTAACTTCAATAACTTTATGTTGGGCTTTGCTCCGAACTAAACTCTCTATATAAAGAGATTTCATTATGGAAAAAGTTTCTACAAAAGAAAAAAAATAATGAAAAAATAGAGTCCAAATCCTGAAAAAAAAGTCAAACTATTATTTATTTATTTGTTTGTTTGTTTTAATATTTAAGTAACAGCTTTTTTTTCTCCCTTGACCAAAATAAATTTGACAAAATTAGTCCAATCAATAAAACTTTCAAATGGACAAAATACTGCAAAAGATATCACAAATCATTAAAAATTTAAAGTTTCAAATTAAAATTTCCTTATACTTGATTTTACTTGATTAACTAATGTAATTACAATTCAAATAGTACAGTTGAATAATTGCAGTAGATTGTCCAAGCAAATGCTCCAAAATATATTAAAAAGAATGATGACTGAATAGTTGTTTTTAAAGTAGCTTTTTCCAAGTTCAATATATTGTTTAGGCATATCAAGTTCATTCTACTATTTATAATTCCCTTGCTCAGACCATATCACACATTCTTCTTTAATAACATAAATATTTAAATATATGCTTATCATACATAACTTAAATAACACTTCAATATCTAAAACTTCAAAAAATTAAAATTAGAATGTTTTTAATTCACAATAAGTATGGCATAGTACATATTTTTTACTACACATTCCATATAACAATGTGGAAGAAAAAGGGAGGGGAAAAAACAGAAAGAAAATGGGGTGGAAATAATTGTTATCTTAATATGAGCTGGAGTCCCAGGAATACATCATAGAATTCTCCCTTTTTGTTTAATAATACATCTGGTAAATAAGATTCTGCAACAATGATTTCAAATTATATTTTGTTTTGAGGAGAAACAAAACAAAAAGCCTTCCTCATCTTCACAAGAAAATTAAGCACTTTTTAGGGACCTTTTCTAAAAAATAAGCATTTTAAGGTGCTTAAAAATGGTTTTAACATGTAAGCACTTTTCATGATATGCATCCTGTACAAGTGAAGAATTCATTTAATAATAATGTTGCATCGCTTTCTGGTCAAAATTTTCATTAATAATCAAAGAAAATGTCTACAGACACTTATGTTTTGAAAAAGAATGCAATACAAAAATATCATCATGAATTTCCTTAGTTATTCATTTTGGAATAGAATACACTGTTATACTTAACATGACTCCTATAGATTAAATTTTACTTACTGAGTGTTTCACATTACAAACTAAATTAGAGAATGAATTATTTTCATTAAGCAAGATTCCATTATATATTTATTACCACATCAAAAGGAAAGATGAAAGAATAATATATTTCAGAACTATAACAAAAAAATTATTTGCAGCAGTTTACTAAAAATTATTCCTTAACAGATCATTTGAATGTTGTTCAAAACCAAGCTTTGTTTTTTTAAATGCTGCTCTAATGTTTCAAAATACTAGAAACTTTATTCATTAGCAACATAGCAGGATTTTCAACACACTGATCCCTCTCAAAATCATTAGCATTTATTGCTATTTTTTGCTTGCAAGAGGCTTAACGGGCTTTCAAAACTTACAAAGAGGCTGTAAAATTTTTAACTGCACCCCAACACTGTTTTGACTTATTTTAGTTACAATTTAATTCTGTAAAAAATTTAATTAGGCTTTAACACTTTTTTTTATCATTCCATAACAGATAACAGTTTATGGCTATTCAAATTTCAACCAATCCTTAGCAGTTTACCGTCTTTTTAATCCAACTCTGAATGCTGTCATCTAAATAAATGAGCATGAGCCCCATCACATTAGAAAATATGACTAACTGATTCTCCTTCTAATGGACGTAAATTTTAGAAATGCTAGATGTTAATGCTGGCTGAAAATTAAGGTTCAGGTAATTCTTTATTCTGAAACTGATATATCAATTACATTAAACAAACATATATATAGTTGCACATTTGAATAAGCCAATCTGGGACCAAAGCACTTTGATAATTTAAAACTAATAAAAACATTTGCTAAGTTCATATCAAATGTTGTTCACTGTAATTAAAATGTTGGGGTAAAACTGTAAATAAAGGGAGTGGAACTGAAATACAACGAAAATCTCTAGTTGTAACCACAATAGAAAAATATCAAACTGAAGCCAACCTCAACAAAATATTGCAACAAATCAGTAAAATATACTTCAAGAGGTATTGAGCAAGTAATGTAAAATATATGATTTGAAGTACCACTTTCTAACATTATAGTTACCAATTATTTATTTCGAACATCATTATTCTAACAGAACAAAAATGAACAAGTGATTACAAAAAAAAAAAAAAAAATGTCTGCAGGCACGGAAAAATTAATAATTACCTCATTTGTCATCAGATGAATAATTTCAAAAGCATGCTTTACAATTAACACAGCTTTTAATTTTTTGCCATTGTTACGTCCATGCATCATCATGGAATTGGTTAAACGTTCCACAATTGGGCACTGGGCTTTCCTAAAGCGTTTGGTGGCGTATCTTCCTGCCGAATGAGGTAAATACCTGGCATACTTTTCCTTGACAGCTATGTAATCCTACAAAAAGAGTTATAGTAAGAATATGAATGTAAATATATGCTGTATCCCATACAGAAAGAACATATGTAATCATCTATTAATACTAAATCAATAAGCTCACACAGAGGATATAAAAAATATTAATAACAAGCAAAAGTGAAATGTTTAATTATATTAATAGAAAATATAAGTCTGCAGCAAGAATATATATTCTTAAAATAATACAAATGTAATGTTTCAGCAAAAATATGTATTCCAGTAAGACTTCAAAAATTTCTGTTAACACCCTGCCCAGACACACATGAAAACTAGCATTTTAGTCACATAATACATTAAATTGTATTTGATAGTTTAAAATATAAGAAACAGATAAATACTGATTTAATAAGCTTATGAAAATTCAATTCTGCAAGTGAAATTAATACTAAATACAAGTTAAAAGCAAAAGAATAGGGCTTTAAAAATCAATATTCTTTTAAATAATTACATAATTTATGATGATATAATTGTAAAAAATATCAGCACAGAGAAATGTAGTTAACATATACAACTTTGAAAATGATTACACAGCAGAATCAGGTACACAACAGCTTTATTTTAACAATAAAATCGTAAAAAAGTGGTCATTTAAATTTCTCATATTAGTAAGAGAATTTTGATAAATTTGATCGGAATATATTCATCGGCAAAAATCTGGTAAATGGTTCTCTAATTTTACCTATCAAATGCATAAAAAAAAAAAGGATCAATGTGAACAAAGTCAAATTACAAGACAAAATAAATACGTTTTAACAAAAAAAATAAGGTTTCACAATAAATTGTTCTCATTTTTAAAAAAATTCATTATTATAAAGTCTGTTTATATTACTATATTGTTAATATTAAAATATTGAAATTATCCCCTTCCCTCTAGAAAAGCAATTATACACATAAAATATACAATAAAATAAAAAGATAATTTGTAAAATTTTTAATTCTGCAAATGTAAAATATATCAAAACAGATATTGATAACAGAGCAAAAAAGTGAGATACAATAACTTCCAAAAACAAAGGAATGACATGAAAGATGCAGCAAAGAAAGAGACAAACATATTAAACAGCTAACCTTATTTAAAATTTAATTCATTATGACCAACACTGCCTTTAAGCTTACATTAATATTCTTTAATATATAATACATAACAATTAACTTATAAAAATTCAAATTAACCCCTTCTTTGTCGGATTTTTTTTCGAATTTCCGGCCCAAAAAAAGCATTTTTTTTTTATTGCTGAAAATTAATCTATGTTCTATTCTAATTTCGAAAATGCAAAATATTTTTGTCAGCAAGCAGTTTTTTGCTTGACTTATTGGGGGTGAAATATGTGATATCCTGTCCACTGATCTGCAGTTTTCACCGCAATGCACCCACGTTTTATCTTTAAAAAATACACTGTAATAACATATTTATTAACTCTATTGCTTTAAGGTGTTTAAGATAAATATCTACATAAAATAATTATTAAAATTAGGTAAAAAATATTTTAGAAAATAGTTTTCTAACCTTACCGTTAAAACAGATTTACAATCAAACTTGGGTATCAGAGCATAAAATCACATTTATCAAAAACTGAAATATTTTATTACAGATTGCAATTCAAGGCGGGAAATCTCACTGAGAAAATTGTGAAGAAAGTGGGACTACTTGTGCCATCTCTTAGCAATATTCAGAAATACAAAAATAATCCCGGGAATTGTGAAGAAAGTGGGACTACTTGCGCCATCTCTTAGCAATATTCAGAAATACAAAAATAATCCCGGGATTTATAAAAGAAGTGTAAATAGCGACGAATTCAATCTCAATATGCAATTTTTCTTTTCGTCGCATGGCATGCGACGCCGACAATACGGGCACAAAAACGCCGAACGTATGAGATGCGACGCCGACCAAGGGGTTAAAAGAAATATATAAAATAATTTTATGTCCAATATAAAGCATATAACAGTCATTTCTAATAGAGTATTAAAAGAAAAAAATACAATTAAAATTTGCAATTATGACACACTGGAAGAAATAGCACAAACATAAAATTTTCCTTAAGTAAAATATATGTGCACATACCGTTAAACTGATATCGCTGACTTGTACGTCACTTGAGCTCCATTTGCCAAATAATTTAATTTCTGGCAATTCTTGAGCCATTGGAATTGGGCTGGCATCATCCCACGTTTCAGTCATGTCTACAAGATTTCATATGACTTAAAATTCCCAATATAATTATATTTTACTCAAAGGATAAAACATGCAGGAAATTTATTTATCAACTAATTAATCATGAATATAATCATAAAAGTTAAGACAGACCTTTATATAATATAATTCAAATACTAACAAGGAAATTTTAAGGCAGTTATAAAATTTTATGTAATTACATTAAAAATTAATTTTATTACATTGAATTCTAACACTACAAGCCATCAAAAATGGAATGACTGGAATAATAATCATAAATAAAGGTTGCAAAAAGAAATGTAATAAAATATTCTCTATATCAGTGGGTTTTTTTTTTTTTTTTTTTTTTGCATTTTTAAATAACTCATTTCAAGTAAGTATATAATACACTTACATACTTGCAAAATTAATTTGTAAAACCTGATAATGAATGTATTTCATTAAAGATACAATGCATTTTTTGTACAGCATCAATAAATATCCTTATGTTTAAACCAGGGAAAAGATATTCTTCGACAGAATAAACTTTCTAGCAATACAAGCAATTACTAATTTAAGGGGAAATGACTCTTTAACAACATTTCTACAGAGAAACCCGACTGCCAAGAAAGTTTTTAGCTAAAAGAGCTTTCTAATGGTCAATTTATTTTGTAACCTAACACTGAGACGAAGAGACATTCTCCTTATCTGATGTTGTAGCAATTGTGCCTATGAGTCTAAGCTTACTATTCAAGTAACTTTGTATTACAAGACAAGCAAAATTGTAAAGAAATTTATGAAAAGAAAATGCTACTTCAGATTTTTTAATCAAATTTTTTAACAGAAAACAATACCATTAAAAAAGATCAGATTATGATTAGTAAAATTTTCCATTGCAACAATAATTTCCATTAAATTAACAGAAATACAAGTAACAAGAAACTGTTGTAGACCACTTCCAAATATATATCAGATTTGAAAGTCTGGTTAATTCTTTATCAATTTAGCGGAAAAACTAAACAATACTTGCATAGTAATTACATGTGACCATTAAAATTCAACAAAAGAAACAATACATTAAAACCAGCAATACTAAATCAGGATATTCAATAAGACTTTTCCAAGACACAGATAAAATCAATGTTCTTCTACAAATTTTTAAAAATTATTTCATTCAGATATTCGATCTATCTAATCAGTATTAAATATGCATTAAGTGAGCATTTTGATGCATAATTTTAATCTTATGCAAATATGTTTACTTATATTAAATTTGCTGCCATTGAAATTCTACTTGCAGAAAGAAACTCATGTTCAGAATAACAGTGATTAACAAAGAAAAAAAAATCGTTGATGGTCAAGGGAAATTTGTTGAAAAAATACAAAATATGCACTAATTTTTTTTCATGAAAAACGATCTTAACTTGTCTAAAATGATACGTCAATTATTAAATTTTCAACATGTTTACAATACGTTTCAATTACGTCAAATTTTTAATTCAACGAAAAAGTTTATAATAGTGTGTTTCATTAATTTACTTCCAATTATATTTAATTCTTAGTATAGTTAGGACTAACAATTCGCCACGTCAAGAAATTAAAACGGGAAAATATCACTTTTCGGCCAGACATAGAGAAGGAACAAATATGAACCATGATCAAGAGTAGCAATAGAAATTATCTATATACACATAAAATATAATGAATAAAATTCTTATACATTAGAAATGAACCCAATCGTTACACGTGCTCGTTGCAGAATTCAGGATTCATTGATTAACAAAACGAAAATAATATTTTTATCATTTATTTTCTACAAAAGAAACTCACCTGTTATTAAAAATTATATCTGATATTCCACAAAAAATGAAGTTAAGAAAGTTAAATTTTAAATTGGCACAAGAATTACCGCACGCCGTAAACTCTCAGAAAAATGGAGCCATCAATAGAAGAGCGAAGTTTAGTTGTAACAGTCGGTGGTTTCAATGAAATAAAATCGTGAGAAATTAGAAAGTAGTATGTTTGACAGTCAGATCAAAAAGTCATGTGATACAAGTGAAGCAAGTTTGAAAGTTGACTCCACATTTCAAAAACCACTTATGATAAAGATAATTAATATTTGAAATTAATTAAATTTTATTTTTACCATGATCCTAATATGAGAAATAGTGCATTTTTCTAACAGCGCAACATTTTATTTCTCATACTTTTATTTTTAAATAATCATGAGAAATTTGTTTGGTTTTCCCATTCCTTTTTTGAACCAGAATATAAAAATCTCTAAATAGTTTTGATAAGTAAATTAAACAAATAATTTTTATTTGATGATGATATTATTTTTTATAAATGCCATTTATTTCCCCTTTCATCGAAAAATTATATAAGAGTTAATAAAATCTTTTACATAGCTGTCTAGCAAATTTTTCCTACATTTTGACATACCTTTTTTTTACAAGATTTTAAAAACCAACGTATTTTTACAAAGAAATTCATTGTTACTAACCATTTTTCTTTAAATATTTTTCTTTATGCATATGTTTCTCTTCTATTTTTGAAAGCTACAGAGGAAAGATTTTGTTTAGTATCCATGCGGCTTATATAAGGAATAAGAAATTAAATATGCAGCACTACAAAATTTACAAAATAGATAAAATGAAAACATATTTTTTAAGTAACTTTCTGGAGTTTTGTGAAATGAAACTTTATTATTATGGTAGATAAGCATAGCAGAATAGAACAGGAGTAAAGTTATTAAAATAACATGTCTTTTTGCCTAAATTCAATCTTAAAAATATTCCTTGACATTTTAATATTGATAAGAGATTAAAATTAAAATAATGAATATCTTGGTCAACCAGCTTGTCCCCAAGGGCTACTTATTTAATGAAAAATAAAAAAAAAATGTTATTCTAATCATTTTCATTCAGCAACAATGTAGAATGGTTTGTTAGGAACTTTAGTTAATCACTGATTCTCATAACAATTTTTAATTTATGGATAAAGGTGTACAGAAAAGGCTGCGCTCTTGTCCGGTTGCAAGTGGGCCCCTTACAGTTAAAACAATTTAGGATTATAGATTGCATAAGCTGGATCAAATTTTCTCCCACTTGAATAGCTGAAAATTAATATTTAGATAAAATAAATCTTGGTAAAATGACAGAAAATAAAAAAAATTCTCAGACAGATTGTTTTCTTCATAAATTAATTTTAAAAATACAAAATGATATCCAAATTTATTTTAAATTTGTTTTATGCATAAAATTTCGAATCAGAAATCTTCTAAGTCACAATTATGTGAGAGAACATTTTTAAAATTAAGAGAATGATGGGACATAACATTTTGATACGCGTGATCAAGTGTCAACAAAAAACCAGTAGTTATTCACATAATTACGAGATCTCTAAAGATTGTATTCATGAGAATATGAACGAACTTGCAAACTGCTTCACTGAATGTAAATGATTATCTTTCCGTTTGGTGGTTTGATTTTATGCACCGAGAAGATTGATACTGTTGTTTAGGAAAATTTAAGATAGGTTTTTTTTTCTGATTTTTCTTTTTCATTGTTTTGGTTAATTATATATATATAATTAACCAAATGTTAAAATCCATGTTTCTGGAAGCATCCAATTAGGATCTTCATCAGTTATGAAGGGGAAAAGACTTAAGAGCAAGGATAATAGAAAAATTAATTAAATTTTAACAAATGAGTTATAGATAAAAGATAAAGCCATCATTGCAATACAAAGAAGCTTCGCCAACGTTTTAAATTGCGTGTAGATAGAAATACTTGTTCGTCCCCTTGGATTAAACCCACAATCTTCAATGCCACGTTAGGACCTCTTATCCATAATGATATCAGCTTTTCCCTAAATAAAAAAAAATTACCCTTAATCACAAATTACACAATTTTAATTACCCACCATTTAAGCTCAGTGGAAAAAATGACGAATTTTGTCACGAGTGTTCTTAACGCATAGATAGATTTTAAATTTTAGGCAACATTGTGTCCAAAATAAGAAAAAGACTTAGCCACATTCAGTGGATATTTTTTGCCTTTTTTAAAATCTTGCTTTCTAAGCCGAAATTAAAATTAGTAAAAATAATATAAATAGTATTTGAAATCTTTTGTTTAAGTTTTAATTATTTTGTGTAGGTAAAATGTAGATTTAATCCTTATTTTCTTTAATACTTTGATATTGATTTCGCTTTTGGTTATTTCACATGAATTAAATATTTTTCCTTATTTTATTTTTTGACAAAAATTTGAAAGCCGGCTAAAACTGGTTTTTTGAAATACTGAATTTGAAAACCGGTTTTTGTATAAACCTTAATCGACATCTGTCTTCGGAAAAATTTTTGAACTGATTCTTCTGGATAGATTACTTCGCTTTTATCTAGAACTATTTTTTGTCTTTGTTTCATGCCGTATTGCTGCCATCGTACAAAGACTGTGACAGCCTATCAGCAGTCCTACTCAATAAAATTTTTACAGCCAGGGCCCAGAAGAATGGCATGAAGGTAGCGTGTCCTTCCCGTGATCTAAGCGTCCCGGTTCGGGCATGGTTGTTCTTCTGTATTCATCTGTGAGCTGTATGAATGTGCCTCCCCTGTAAAAAGGGGTTGTGCAAGCGGATGTGAAGTATGAAGTAGTCAAATCGTACTCTTGGCAATAGTTGGCGTTCCTGAACAAACAAGAGACGCTCATTTCGGCTTAAATCGCTGACAGCTTTCTGTCAGTGGGCTTGTAAAGTGCCATAAGTAACAACAACAACAGAGCTCAGAAGCTTGTAAATGTTATTTTTTTATATATAAAGGATGTGCACGATAATGTTTGGTATGATGGCTTAATGCTTAAGATACCACAATCGAGGATTAAGAATAATCTTATCATGTGGATATTTTATTTCTTACAAGAGAGGAAGGTTTGTACATCATTTAGATGCATGTCCTTTTCATTACTTAAGCACGAAAGGGGTGTCCTACAAGGAAGCCCTTTTTAGCCTTTACTTTTCACAATTTTTATGCATGATATCTATAGTGTCTAACATAATGATGTTACATGTTTCACTTATGCGGATGGCATATTTTATTATTGGAGGAAACTAATATTGAGGAGATTAAAAACAAGATGTATTTCTGCTTCTCTAAAATTGGAAAGCTGATGCAATGAATGACATATGGATATTGCAGATCAAAAAATAAAATAATAAACCTTTCCTTTCGGAGATAGTCAGTCTTTTTACGTGGTTATAGTATTCCTTGGTCCAATAAACTTTATTATCTTGGCATCCGGTTTATTGCATAATTCTTTCGTTCACAAATTTTTTCAGTTTAAGACCAAAGCCTTTAAGATGGTTGGTTAAGTGTTTTTGCATAAAAG
The DNA here is from genome assembly GCA_026543055.1 of Argiope trifasciata. Lineage (NCBI taxonomy): Eukaryota > Metazoa > Arthropoda > Arachnida > Araneae > Araneidae > Argiope > Argiope trifasciata. Next base: position 1,115,549 of record JAPMOQ010015762.1, on the reverse strand, counting down.
GCAAATCTGGCCATGCTGCATACACCAACAAACGGTAAGTAAGCCTTTAAGAAGTTAAACGTAATCAAAAGATTGGTCGCTCGCAAATGGTGCATGAACGCATCTAATTTAATCAAAATATGCGATGCCTGCAATTGAATGCGGAATTACTCAATTGAATTTGGAGCTTGTGGTGATATCTTAATAAGACAGATAACATCTACGGGACACGAGCATGCTCTTGTCCAGTGGTGTGTTACTGGCTTTCAAACCCAAAGGTCCCGGGTTCTATTACGAGAGTACATTCACCTCCCACAATGGTGATCTCGAACAATGAACCTCCAACCTTCATTGTGGCATCATCTACCCGCAGACAAAGTCGTCAGACTCACTTGACGCAACAATTCATGCACGCTCGCCATAACGCTTGGCGTGACTAAAAAGTTCTCCGCTCTCCAAAACAAAGATGGGTACGGCGCATTAGACACAACAGCTACACACAGCAACCACTCACTCAACAAACCAACTCATCACCACTCAACAACAGCGCATATCGTTCGCTCACTCACTGGAGGGTGAGTCTGCGGGGATATCTTAATTGAGCATGCTCTTGTCCAGTGGTGTGTTACTGGCTTTCAAACCCAAAGTTCCCGGGTTCTATTCCGAGCACACTTCAGCTTCTACAAGCTCATGCAGTTGATATGATCAATAAAGTTAGCAATGCAGTTTCGCAAACTATTCAGAGTAACATCCTTCATCCATCGATTACTACATGGTCTTGTATAGTGGATATTTCTCCCGATTCTGTAATAGATATCGAATGAGATTTATATGAAACTGGGGTTCGAAAAGAAAAACACGATTTTTTTGTGAGTGTGAATCATTTCTCACACTTTCTCTAATGTAGCAAAATCAATAATCGAGGAATCTATCATATCAAATTTTTCATAGACTCTCATGTATTAGAAGAATACTGCCGTATCTGTGCCGGCGTCCTGGCATAGCGGTAGTATGACTTCCCTGTGAACTGAGCATGCCAGATTCGGATTTGGTTGTTTTTCGGACTATGTTCTATCTGCAAGATGTGTGAATGCGCCCTCCTGTAAAAAGAGGTTGTGCAAACGAATGAGTGATGCGTGAGTGGCAAAGTCGTACTCTTGGCCTTAGTTGGCACTTCTAAAACAAGAGATTCACTCTATCGGCTTAAATCAGTCTTCGTAACAACGGCTTATGCCATAAGAAACAAAAACAACACAACAGCAAACCTGTCCCTGGATCAAATCATCCCGATGAGATGGAATAATTGAAAGCATTTCGTTATCAAGACTCATAACTTAAGTTTCTGACAAAGAAATTTGGATCTGAGTACCATCCAACATATGTATACCGAGTTCAAATCATAGTTCTTCCTGGATCAGATTATTTTGGTCACAGATGCATCCAAAAATTAGAATTCTATTGCGGTTGCTGCTATTAACTGTTCTTCGAATTTTATTATAAAAGAAAAATAGCACACAACATAAACTCTGTGTTTACAGGGTAGGGCTTTGTTATAGCTCTGACTGTTACAAATATATTACATTACCTTGAAGGAGAGTTTATAAAATTTAATGCTCCTGAGAAGCCGTAACAAATTGTTCGGAAAGCTCTCTTTTTCTGGAGCTGATATACATTCCCACCCACGTGATAGTTGCAAAAAATTTGGGGTCCGACTCTTTAGCCAAACAAGCCTTAATTTTTCTTTATATCTGTGACTGGATCTCGTCAGAAGATGCCTGTTCTGTATGAGCTAAAATTGCTCGACATAAGCAAACACGGAATGAAAAAATTCCAAATACTATGTAAAACATAATTGGTTTTAAGTATTCTATTTTTTTTTAAATCTATTCAGACGTAATCATGTATTAATTTTTCGATTAATATAAGGTTATAGCGTCCGTAGCATAGAAGTAAGGAGGATACAATTAATAGCGTAGAAAATAAAAAAGAAACCCAGCAAAAAATCCAGTTAGAAAATGCTAGCTATACCATGATTAAACACAGGAAAAAGTGTCGTTAAGTTATCTGTAAACTTCGTGAAGATGTTTGTGATTAAAATTATGAACGTGACTTAAAAAAAGGTTCGTCCTAAAACGCAAAAATGCATTCTCTGTATTACTGCGTTTTTCAGATTTCTTTTCATTATTTTTTTGGGAGGTCTTAAATTTCACTTTGCTATTGCTCTAGTCAGAAAAGCTATATAATAATACCAGAGTACAATTTACAAGATTATTAAATTAGTATATCTATCTATCTATATATATATATATTTCGAAAACATTGAAGATTTATCATTTTTAATTTCGCTTTATTCTTCCTCCGGAGGCAGGCAGCATATTTACAAGCAGATGTGAATGAAAGGCAAAGAAATTAATTTTCCCTCATTTTATATAATATATCTTGATAGGGAAAATATTGTTTATACTGCCAATATATTGCTAACATTCCCATAGGAATTTCTGACACATGTCGATCACATGATAAGGCAGAGGTGTCCAAACTTTTCGCGGCACGGGCCGGATCGAAATTAGATCCATGCTATACGGCCACATGTATATACAAATTGAAAAATATCATTATGAGTAAAGTAGCATTAAATACTATTAATTAATACTATTTTATTGTAACTTGAAAATACAAAATACTAAACAAACAAAGTATAATTATATAATTATTTTATATAAATTGAAATATTTTCATGCAACTTCTAATGCAAATAATGAAACTGTTTTTTTTTTGTTGTTGTAGAAGAATGTCTTTATAGTTGGGATCAAAATTTGTTACACCAATCATAAGCAATGACTGCAAATGATCATCAGATAAATTTGCTCTATATTCTGATTTGAGATACTTCATTCGAGAAAAAGTTTGTTCGCACACGTAAGTAGTCCCAAACATTGAAATGAATTTACGAGCAAATTTCTTCAAATTTCTCTTTTGCATCCAAATATTTATAAAAATCTATTAAGTTTCCTTCCTTGTATTTGTCCTTGATTTGTTCGTTTGCTTGAAGATCAATAATTTCTATTTGAAGCTGGCTTGAAATTTTAGCAACGTTGCAATCAAATGGATTTTGGAACAGCCGAATTTCTTTTGAATTCATGTCCAAATCAGAAAATCGCTTTTGAAATTTTTCTTTTAAATCGGCGATGATCTTTACTGCAAATGCAATTGTTCTTCAGTTTTTTTATTAAATTCGTCGCAGCACGGAAAATGCGTAAAATTGCATTCAGTCACTTGACTTTCGAATAATTGTAGAATTTGTAAATAATTTGTTCGAAATGCTTTAATTTGAGAGTATAAATCACAAATTAAATTGTTTTTCCCTTGGAACTTTAAGTTTAAGGTATTTACGTGTGTCATAACATCTGCAAAAATAGCCAACTTCCAGAGCCATGCAGCATCCGATAAAAGTGATTCAGGCTGTTTTTTCTCTACAAGAAATAAATCAATTTCACTTCTAAGCTTAAAAAACTGCAAACTTAAGCTTAAAAGCGTAGTTTTTCGATATACTTTTATGAAAATGAAAAGGTTTGGGCGAAAACATCATTATGTTTTAAAACCCTCCGCGGGCCGGATAAAATCAATTGGCGGGTCGGGTTTGGCCCGCGGGCCGTAGTTTGGACACCTCTGTGATAAGGGAAGCACAGGGACCTTTTTAAAAAAGTACTTATTAAGTCAGCAATTTTTATCGTTCACTCTCGCCGTGAGAATCGCAGACTCAAGAACGTTACAAAGCCTTTCTTGAATTAAGTAGAGAAATGGAATCGGATCAGGAAATATTTTAGAATGAAGTTACTATGGACTAAATTAAGATAAAGCTTTACAAATTAATTTGGATTTAAATTAGATGTTAAGAATGTCATTACACACAATATATATATATAAAGATTTTTTTTTTTTTTTTTTTTTTGCTACAATATTTAATAAATTTTGCTCAATGTTTTTATCCAATTAAAACTCTACAAAAAAACTTCAAAAACACCCCTCCAAAGTACACATTTCCACCCTCCACATACTAAGTTTTGTCACTCTTTGTTAAACAGTTTGGCCTATAGCACAGCAACATACACATGCATGCATGCACATATACCTTTATTATTAGTAGACATTCATGTATTTCAAATATACTGTATGATTTCTCTTTCACATCTGACTTTTAGATAAATGTCTATAAGATAAATGGCAATATCATTTAAAAGATTTGTTAATACAAATCAATCAATGAAATTTCAAGCTCTAGCTTATCAGATGACATCAAATATTATTTCATCCAATTTTTCCTTCTGCATATTAAAAATAAATTCTTCAACAAATACCCCAAAATAAGTACACTAAATCACAATAATACCACTCTCGATAATTACTCCACAAATGACAGAAACATTTCCTCCTTCTCATTGAGTTGAATAAAGACTTTCAACCATACAAAATCTGTAATTTCCAATTAAACAGATATTTTTTTTAAATTCAATACACCAAATCGAGTAACAGAAAAGATTCAACACATCAAAGGCTTTTAGTAGTTATAAGTGAGCAAGCTGATAGATAAAAATATCTTAGACAACTGCTTATGACAAAGCCCTTCATAATGCAGATTGCAAGAAATAGATTAATTATTGTCTGGACACAATTTTTTACAAACAAACTTATTGGTTTAGATTTCAACATGTCAGAATTTACTCATTTAGTTTCTGGGTTAAGACAATACATCAGCACTTTCAAAATCGAATATTACTATAGTAAGAGTCAAAATGATCACAACAGTGATGATTCGATCTCCTATATACATACATTGTAAAACACATATTTTTGAGGCAGTTTCATAGCCAAAGACAGAGAAACTTTGAATTTTTAACACTATTCCATCCAGGGGGGCATAATTTATATACAAGCAAGATGCAACGAGGCACGTCAATCTATAGCACAACAGAACAGCAAAAAGAGCAACAGAAATATTTTCCCAATAACACTATGCCATGAGATTCAAATAGGGATTTCTTTATATAAGCCAATTTAGGTAAGGAAATGATAGAGATCTTTTAAAAGATTTTGTTTGAATTGACACATTTTTATACTTCTTGTATACAGCCGACCACCCTGCAACCACTGAACGATAAAACAAATTTTTATACTATTCCTTGGAACATGGAAACTGCTGACTTAAGCATTTTGATAGATGTTCTGTAGCATTAATTATGCAAAAAATGTAGAACTAGATCAGGAAATAAAAGAACATTTTAAAATTATGTTAATATATTTCAATTATGATAAAAAATTATGACTTAGTTCATATTTAGAGATATCATTACATATATGCATATTTATCACCAATAATAAATTTCAATTCAATGAAATGAATTCAAGAAAACAACTAGTGCTCTTATAGAACATTTTTTTTTTATTAAAATCTTTACAGAATAATAAGTTACCAGTCTCATTTAGACAATATGCTGGAATGATGCAAGGTAGGGAGGAAGAAACTGGGAGATTTTTTTTTTCTTCTTCTGTATGCACAAGATAACAAAACACATTTTGAATGAACAACATATTTAGATGACTATAAATTTTCGTTAACAAATGGCAGTGACTTTCAAATATTGAGGAAATTAATTTAAATTATAAAAATCTAGCAAACTAAAAATGCATAAAATCATTCACAATAAAACACATTGGTCACATCTCTTTACATCGCTTCACTCAACAGCAAAGACTGATCAAGTATTCACAGAAAAACATGCAACTGCCTCGTTTTTCATCAAAATCCCATTACATTTACATATATTTATATAAAACAGTATTTAGGTACATATTATGCAGAAGTTTAAAAGTAATGGAAGATAAAACAGGCAAAGGGATTTAGTTGATCATTTTTTTTAATACTATATCTGTACATAAAGAACAAATTAAGAATTTTGATTACACTGGAAGAAGAGGGTTAACTCACAGCATATATAGGGAAGCAAACAAGATTATAAACTTTTTTCAATAAATAAATATCAGAGTGATGTGAGAAATGAATAATTTTTTTTTAAAGAATACACAAACGTAACATTAACACCAATTGTATAATACATACTTAATTTAAATTGCAACATATTGAAAAATATCTTAAAATTCAAAGAAAATATCAACACTATGTACACCAAATAGAAAGTTACACTTTCCAATCCTAATGAAAAGACAACTTCCAGTAACCTGCTTCAACGAGAGAATTGTACAATGAGGAATGATGCCCTTCTCTCCAGGGGAGAGAGACAGCCAGAAGGAAACAAATCTATCTAAGAACACCCTGTTGTTTTAAAAGCCAACAAATCCATTGAATAACAGCAAGCCAACTGATTATGAGGTTTGTCCGAGAGAGAGTGTATGTACAGTGAAATTTACAAGCAGTTCTTTATTCCATGTTAAAAACATTGACATGGAAGACAATTTCTAAGTCCTCTAAATGACCACCTCAGTCAAAACATTCGCAGCGAAAATCCTCCACTGTCGGGGCTGGTCTCAGACTCACTGATATGAATCTGCTCCAGGAGGGATGTGGCCATGGCAATGTCAGGAATTATTTCATTTAGGTGATCACTACAACAGCTTCTTGACATCTGAAAAGAATCACAAAGATGCCTCTATATAATAAATCCTATGTAATTCAGGTATTAAACTACTCAATTACTAAGGTATCATAGTACAAGATTTTAATATTCAGAATCAATTTATTATTCTATATCCATGCTTCATAAATATGAAAGTTCACGTAAGCAAGAAAATAAGGCATTGGTTTATTGATTGATTATACAATGGAGTAACTCTACATACTTATTTGCAATATTTTTTATAAAAGATTTTACATCAAAATAGCTTTTTAATTATCTTTAGTTGTTAAATTAAAAAAGTTTTAAATACTGCTACTGTTTTTTAAAAACTAGGAATCCATGAATAAGATACCATTTGAGATATGGAACTATTTAAGAATTCCTAGTTTACATAGTTTAGTTTTTTACTAACAAGTTTTAATTGTTAGTAAAAATTGCTTGCTTTTAATTGTTACAAAACAAATGGATTTTTCAGAAAACTGCAACTTTCCTCCTCCTCATCAGTAGTAGTTAGAAAATCAATTCTCACTTAGACTAATATAAATCAGAGCAGGGTGAAGTTGAAATTACTGAAATATTGTAGCATTACAGAACTAAAAAATTATATTGTTTTTCAAAGTATTAATAGCATAGAATAATAAAGAACAAAAAAGTTTTAGCAAAGCATTTGATTATAAGTGGTTGCTGAAAGTATTCATTCCATAACAGGGAAAAAAAAAGTGTTGAATTGAGAAGAATTATTTTTTTAATACTAGCCAAATGTCATACTTGTGTTTATTTGCATTCATAATTAATAGAATTTTACATAAAGTTTTAAATTACAGATGTTGCTTTTCAAATTTTGTACAATAATTAAAAGTTAAATAAAAACTCAGATTAAATACATCATAATCCTTTAAAATATTATATATAAGCTATGAAGCATGATTATCTTTTTAAAACATTCCAGCAAGAACTTCGTGAAACAGAGTTCAGAGCTTAAATATAATTTTAAAAAAATAATTGATGATCATTGCATTTTACAAGAACAATAGCTTAAGTAAAAATATATCACTCAAAGTGCTATTTTTAAGATTTTAATTTTCAAAATTAATTCTAAAAAGTCCAGTCACAAAAAGGAAATATAATTAAAAACAATACTTCTCTCATTCTCTTTTGAGGAAATCTTAAAAAAATTATGAAAATTCTAATTCATATAACTAATTTTCATAATTTCTATATGTCTTCTGATTTAAAAATAAAATAAAACATTGTTTTTTTCAATAAAACAAGCATTTTGATGAAATAAATATTAAAACCTCAATTGCTATGAATCATAATAATTGATGAATAAATTTTATTTCTGATCAAACTTTCAGAAATACAAAAATACAATCTTTGAAATTTTGAAATCAATTCTAAATTATACCTCAAAGTTAATTCTTTTTTAAATTTCTTTTATTTCCCATAATATGTGCTTTTAAATTTTCATATTATATATATATATATATATATATATATATATATATATATATATATATTTTGAAGCTTAATATGTCTAAAAATTGTCAGTTCAATTTCATAATCTATTGTTCATTAAATCACTATTATTTTATAAATCTATGATAAAGATTTAGTTTAGAAGCAAATATTTTACCTGTCAATTGATTATTAACAAAATTTTAATCTCTATCAATTTATACCAGATGTTCTGTATTGAACTCACAACATTTATTTTATCCAAATCTAATAAACTTTCAATAATGACCAAATATCCATAGCACCAAGAATAATTCTAGCACTAACTTCTGATTAGATTCAAAGGCATTGGTTTGGAAACACTTTGAAAGCATGCATGTGGAATGATAGATCTTTATTTTTCTAATTTATTTAAGATTGAGTTTTAATACAAAATACATTGGGATTATTATTTTTTAAAATTTTTATTTCACATACTTTTATAAATTTTCAAAAATATCTAATTATTCAGTTTTATAATTCTAAAAATATCACTTCATTACTACTTTATAATATAATGCTCATTCATTTATTTTACTTTACATTCATAAAAAACATTATTTTTAGTGATAGATTGATCCACATTCAAAACTATTTCAAACTGACGCTTATCAAGTTTGATTCAGCATTTAAGGCTCAATTCAGGAGCCTAGTCATAGCAATATTTCCCCCGTTTCATTTTAATAGCATCACAATAAAAGTGGTTTTATGCTGATAAAGCAGACAACTTTAATTGGAATGTAAGATGCAATGATAAATGCTTTATACAGTTTCATATAATATAATTGAATAGGTTGCACTTTTTTTTTTTTTTTTTTGCTATACTTTACAATAAAAAAAAACTTTAAAAAAATGTCCTGCACTTAAATCATTTAAGCTATTTTTGTTGAAATCTTTCATTTTTATGATGATAATTATTTGGAAAAGCAATTCTCCTAATCTGCAACTATATTTTATATAACAACTTCTTACTATTTTAATTTTATAATTTCACTTCCACAATATATTTAAATATTAACAAAATAATCAGAAATGATATTAATATTCAGAAATTTAGCATTTTGTTTGAATGTTATCTATATTTTAAATGAAGTTTATGTTTATGATAACATATATGGCAGCATTTTCTCTTATTTGTCTATATAATCTAATCACTTAAGAAATGATAGACCTTTTTAAAACTTTTAATGTATCTGTATTCTGTAATTAATAACACCCTATCATAATATTTATGTATATTTTGGAATTACCATTTTTAATTCCTGAAATTTTAAGTTCAAACTTCTTTAGCTGCAATAATTTTATCCTAAAATTTAGCTAGAACCATATATAAACTAAACCTACCATCAATTAAAAACTTATGTTAATCAAGTACAGATTAAAAGTTCATGACATTACACTTTCGATTTCAAATTCAAGATTCATCTAAGTACTTAATTTAGCATAAATGTTTTGTGTTTGAGAAAGATGGAAGGGATTTGAAATTTTCCAATTAGCATTAAAATAAAATGGAATAATTAAAATAAAGTAGAATAATTTGTAAAATACATTTTACAAATTATTCCACTATTTAAAAAAATAAAATATGATACATAGATATATGTGGGTAAATGTATAAAATGAAATTTGCTGCAGCATTCTCTTGTGAAATGATTTTAATGTTGTTACATTAAATTATTTTAATGGAAAGAGAAACAAATATTTTTATGATATAAATAAAAATTAGGAAGGTTTTTTGGTAAAGTTCTGATACAATAAGAAATATTTATAATTTACTAACATAATCAATGATAATAAAATTAAAATAAAATAATAAAAATGCAATAAAATAATAATAATAATAAAAACAAAATAATAAAACTGCAATGTATCAAGAAGTATTGATTTATCTAATCCAATATATCACAATCATTGCTTAGCCTTTGATGGAACCTTGAACATACGTTTCAAAAATGCAATTGAAATAAACAATCAATATTTTGATCAAACCAGATAGTTGCAAAAGGCAACTAGCACAAAATAAATTAAATAGGGAAATTAATTTCTCATTACAATTATATTGGGATTATAATTAATACTAGTGATTTCTCACATATGGTGTTGCCTTATGAAATTTGATATCAATTATGAGTAATAATGTTTGTATTACCAATCTAATGTCACTATTTATAATGGCAAACACTTCTTTGAATATTTACCTGATTTGATGATTGGAGAGGCTCATCTCTGGCCTCCCCAAGTTCTAAGCTGAGATGCCTAGAAGGTTTGTACATTCTTGGCAGCCCATACATATGACTAGAATGGTCCCCAGCATAACGTGACTGATGGCCTGGAGTCGCAGAACTGGCAACTGGGTGATGCTCAGCTCCGTATTCCTCCAAGAATTGATAAGAAGTGCGATGAAGCACCTCCATGACTTTGTCCGGAAGGCCAAACTCTCGGACAACGCGCAATTGCAACAGTTTGGTCACATCACAGTGATTTCTGATGACCGAATAAGCTCGACGAGCAGATTGGCTTTGTCTCAACTCCTTTTCACGCTTCTTCATTTGCCGTAAGGTCACCTCATCTGGAATATAATGGAATGATACAGAAACTCTCCAGGTTGTTTTTATTAAAAAAGACATACAAATAAATAATATTTTAAAGAAATATTTAACTTTCTTATAAAATTAGGATAAAAAAGTATAGTAAATTCAAATTTGATTTATATATGTTAATTAAAAAAGAAAGTTAAGTCCACTTATGGGTTTCCATTTAAAATTTCTAGTTCAATATATTTCAATCATGGTTAAAATCATTTCCTATTATCAGAATTAAATTATAAAAAATTAATATACATAAGTTATAAATATAAAAGTCAAAAATAAAAGAGAAAGCATTACAACTTATAAGGATACATCAAGAAAAACAGTCACAACTTTATAAGCTTAAAAAAAAAAAACTGTTTTATACTTATATTTATCTTTTTAATTAATAGAATAAAGGATAAGTTAAGTCTTTTGGAGGTTTGACTTAGGATAATAAATAAGGATGAATCAGCAATGAGTATTAATAATTAAAGTGAGCTTAGTGTGTAATAATATTTATTAAAATTCTTATCATACAGAATCGTTAAACAACTAAATTAAATCTCTTCTTATAATCTGCATATTGATCAATAAAACATTTTACAGCAATTTATTTTAAAAAAGTATTTGAATTTCACTTATTTTTAGAAATTTTTTAGAGGAACAAAGAAGTATAACCAATTACAATTGTATAAATTTCATTTTTTTTAATGCAGCGAACCAACATTGTTTATGTTTATTAATAAAAGCTTATAACATAACATGCTTTTCAATTAAAGGGGTTAATATTTCAAAAGGGACCAAGTGATATTTTGTGAATTATAATATATATGTTTTGATTATAATTCACAATATATTATATAATTGTAATATATTGTGAATTATAATCAAAGCAAAGTACTTACCAAGCACAACATCCTTCATAAACTCCAAACTGGATAGAGGACAGAGGTGCCCAAGAGGTACAACTCCTTCACTGAAGGAGAGGGGTTTCTCCACCATATAGAGAGTGTCAGGAATGTGAGAGATGTGCCACACTTGCTGACGAACCACATCTGTGTCTTGACCCAATTGCTCCTCCAACCATGCCTAAAAAGAAAGCCATATTAATTATTTAATAATTAACTCTTTCAATTCTCATCAAAACAAATTTTGTATTGGTATTTGAAAAATGGTTCAAAACAACATGATGCAAATATATTTTAGGTTCAGTTGATATAGTTTATTTCTGCTGTTAAATCATCAAGGTAACAACGCTTGTTTTCTACCCTCACTTAAAATAGAATAAATCATTGTATAAGTTGTCAAAACTGTGTATGTGTCAGATGCTAACGCTCTTTTCATGATTGATAAACTTTCTGAAGCTACTCAACTTCTCATCATGTTATTTAAAAAAAAATTAATTTACTATCACGTTAATGATGCATTTACTGTATTGTTAAAAATGTGTTTGCAGTAAGTCTTAAAAAAAAAAAAAAGATTCTAGGTCTAGGAAAAGATCAGGTTGCAAAAATATATAGAAAAAATCCTAAAAAAGCAGATGTAGAAAAATTGGAATTGCTACTGGTCCTCAAGAAGTGAGCAGGAATACACAATTCACAACAATTAAAAATTAAAAATAATACCTGAAAGCTTCAATTCATCAGGATCAACTGTTATTGCTTAAGAAACTGTGACACGCCTAATAAACATGCTTTAAGAACAAAAGTTCTATTTAACTATGCAAAACACATGAACTTTAGTGCCAAGACTAATAGTATTTTTTAATGTATAATCAAATCTTTGTAATTCAAAATTATTTTAATTATTTATTTTTCAGAAACAATCAAATTTTCAACCATAAAACTGAATATTAAGAAACGAATTTTTTTAAAAAAATGACCTGGCCATTTAGAGGGTAAAATTTGTTTTGAATCAGTAAGACACACTATACTTAAACGTTTAAAACTGACAGATATATAGTAATTAAATCATAAGCAATTACTGATTATAAATTCATCAATAACAATAACTAAAAATAATACACGAATAAGAATGAGCTTTATGTTTATAAACTCTTTAATATAGTCTTGTATTCAAAAAGAAGTACCAAGACAAAATACTAAAATAGAACCAGTTTATAAAAAAGTTATTAACAACAGTTTAAACTATTTTCCTGCTATAATAAATAATGACCATACTAGAGATAAATAAGGTAGCATTAAAGGCTTTAATATTTAAGCCCTCCACTAATGTATGTGCAATTCCATATTTTCTAAAAATACAGGAATCAAAAAGGAAGAAAAAATTACCTTTGCTTCTTCCACATACGGCGTGAAAAGTCGAGGCTTTACATAAAGTCCGTGACTATTGCGACCTCTGATCCATGCTTTGGGTTTCAAATTTGAGCTATGCCCCACCAGCAAATCATCTCCCAGCATGTAAGATGGTGGTGTGCTGATGAGACCACGTCTCACTGCTGACACCAAGACTTCACTATCAGGAGGTAGAATGTGGCTGATGCGTACACAGCTCAGGAGGTCAGACAGTAGATCACGCAACTCCACATCACTGAGATCTCGCCTCCTCAATCCCCGTCTACTCACACTGTGGGCTGTGTGGCTCACAAGATTGGGTTCTAAATAAAACAACAACAAAAAAAAGGATAAAAAAGTAACATTTTAAAATAATTGTAAAACCACACAATATGTACTTCATCAGTTTTATAGATGGAATTTCAGTTTCTTCCATAATAATTATTTTAACATGGCTTGGTGGTAGGACAAATATAATTAGTCTCATTTTAGTTTCTTTTAAAGAAGCAAAATCTTGTCTAATACTTTATAAAATAAAATGAACTAAAAAATAAAATGATTAAAAAAAACATCCATGTATGTATTAAGCCTATTTACTCAGAAATAATAGACTAAAGTAGCATGGAGAAAGAGGGCATTTTTGTTATAACATCTTGTGCTATTTGAGTAAAATATGCTATATGAGGGAAAAAAAAAACACTTTTACAACAGATATGCAGCATATAAAATTGCACACATAGGATCTAGCAAAAATCTAACCTAACTCCAATCTATCCACCTTAACTCTACAGAAGTACTATATACAGCATATTCTTTTTCAGCCTTCCAGCAATGAAATCATGAAATTAATTACTTAACATTGAAAAAAAAACACACTTTTAAATCATAAAAATTCAGGGACGAAATGAAGGAAAAAAAATCTAAATAGACATTGTTAAATAAACAACCATTAATATCACACAAAAAATAATTTTTGTGCAATAATTTTTAGAGGTAATGAAAAAAAATCCCAAAATCTAATTCAGTTAAGGAAGAATGATTAAAGGAAGAAGTTTAAGAAATTAAAATTAAAGCAAATTATTCCAAATAATACATATCTATAAAATCTGGGAGGATCCTAAGTCTCAACTGGTACAAACAACCTGGTCTGAAAATTGAAAATAGACATTCACATTTGCCTTTAATAGTAGTAAATATAACAAAATAAGAAAAGGTGTTTCGTAAAAAGAAACAAAGGAAAATTTAAGATTCTTAACCCTCACAATATATTAATTCTTAACCTTTAAAAGACAGGAAACGCTGCATTTCAAAAATAAATTACCTGACATAGGTATATGACCACATTTAAAAATAATGTTTTGTTAAAATAGCAGGGAGCAATATATATATATATATATATATATATATATATATATATATATATATATATATATACACACACAATATTAATTTTTAAAAACATACAATATTTTTTTAAATTTTAACAAATGCAATTTAATAATGATCTTCTGCAATATTCAGAATAATTTCACATTAAAAATTAACAATTTATCCACTGAATTAATAATGAGCCAACCAATAATATGTCAATAATCAATTCCATAAATAAACAGAATAAAAAAACTAACTACATATACAATATAAAAATACAATCTGCTAACCATAGTAAATAAAAAATAACAAGCAGAATCAATTGCATTTTCTAAATAAAGATCAATTAATAAATCATGTATTATAATTATTCTAAAATTTACTTAATTAACAAAAATGTACCAAATAATAAATGTGAATGTATTACAACACTTACCTCTCTCTTCGACACGCTTGAAAAGTTGGTGTTCGCCCCACTTTAAGACAGCTTGAAGAACTTCAAGTTCACCGGCCTAATTATTGAAAATAAGAGATTATTCATTAATTAGACGAACAAAAAAAATGGGAAAAATCATATTGCAAGCAAGTAAATGCATTTCTAAATTATATTAAAAAATATTTTGAATTTAATCTTTATTTCTTTTGAAAATGTAAAAACAGTTTGTATCAGAAAATTACTATTCACGTTATTATTTCCTTGTATTATTGAGATTAGAGTAGTAAGAAGCAAAAGAAAAATGAAGAAAAGAGGAGCAAAACATTTAGAAATCTTTTAAAGTAGAATTATTTCCTGAATAATAAAAGCTTCACAATTATATAATTTTATTTAATTGAATTTCCTTCAAAATTCAAATACATTTATTGAATACTTGCACCCAAATTAAATGGGCATGACTATCTGAAATAACAATGTGTTAATTTGAAAATAGAAGTGGTTTCTTCAACATTTGAATTTTTAATACACTTCCATCTATAAAAAGTTTATGGGAGCATCAAATACTGATTGTCAGCAGTAGTTTGCAGTCCCTTTTCTATTATACACAAAATTCCAAGGAGAGAGAGAATACACTTCTATCATCTCATTATATATAGGATTAAACTAAAATTGTAATTTAAATGGTGTGTTTTCTTTTAGTAATAGAGCTATCCATCGCATTCAGTTTCATATTCATTGAAATTTATTCAATAAAATTTTAGGACAAAATTATTATTATTTTAATCTAATCAATACACAAATTATAATCTGTTTTTTTGCCTTTCATAAAAATAGTATTATTATTTATTTAAGAACTAAAAGGCTCTAATAATGACTAACTTTTAATACTAAATATATTAAAGAAGGGGAGGATTTAATGTAGCAATTGCTTAAAATCTAGAGATGATGAATCATTTGCCAAAACTAAAATTAATAAAAATATATTAATTAATAATTTATAGCAGGATAGTGTTTAGAATATTTAATTTTTATTTATAATAACAATGAATGCTTGTGTCTGGGTGTTAGTGTTTAATAGGTTAGAATGCCAACACACAAACTTATCTGACCTAAAATTATTAGACTCGTCAGAGAATTAAGTGTTTTAACTATATCAACTCAGAATGAGGCTTTATCTTTGAAATTTTAATTAAAAATTAAACAAAATTTTAGCATTTTCCAAGATAACTTACTAAAATATTAGAATATAAACATAATTTTTTTACACCATTTCAAAATGCAAAAATGTATCTTTTCCAAATCATATTTTTACTACATAATTTTTTTCTACATTTAATCAATTTTCTGAAAAATTTTTAGTATTCATTCAGAATTCTTGTGCTTAAGATATCAGGAATGGTAATACAAAAACACAAGAATAACAAAAAAAAAAAAAAAAAAAAGTCATTATTAAAGTTGCAAATATTTAATGATTTGCATTTTACACTCTAAATCAGTATTAATATAAAATAATGAAATGCGCAAGCTGATGAAATTAGACTTCTGTCTTTAATATTTCTTCATTATTAGCAAATTACATTTTAAGAAAAAAATGAATATATTTACTTCATTCTGAGAAATTTTGTACAAAATTTCAAATAAATCTATACTATTAACATAAATAAATATGTTAAATTTTATAATGTTTTAAGATTAGAAATTAGGTTACATTATTAAAATACTAAAAATAGCAATATATATCCATTATTTTCAATGAATTTTAAGGAAAATGGTAGAAATCCATAGCAAAATTAACAAATAACCATGAATTGAAAGGAAGCTTAAACATATTTTTTTGCAGAAGCTATTAAGATCAAGTTACATACAATGATTAATAAAAATGTTTGCAACCATTAATCGCATTTAAGAAGATTAAATGAGTTGGTCAACAGAGGTAGTAGTAGCTCCACATGACAGAAGTAAATGTCACAATAAATGGATTAATTTTGCAGCTACTATATAATAACAAAAGTTAGTGAAATTAACTAAATACTGGTTGAATACAAATAAAAAGACAAATTTATAGAGATATATACTGCAACAATTTTGTTTGCGCATTTAAGAAGATAGGTCAACAACGGTAAATAAATTTGATCATTCTTAAAGTATGAACAAATTATACCCACTTCATTATTTGAAATGATTCATCATTCTAGTAATTAAGATTTCTTGTACTGAACATTTTTTTTAATAAGTTAACTACTTCAATGTAAATGTGAACTATAGGATTAAGAAGCATAAATATTTTTGCAATTTGTTTTTTGTTACTGCAAATAAAATCCAAATTCACATTTTTTTTTATAAATTTTGCTATAAAAACATTAAAACTTACTTGTAAAAAATCTGATTTAATAACATCTATCAAATGAGATTTATCCAGCTGAAACAGAACAGGTGAAGCTGCAACAGTCATGAACTCTTCCCGCATAAAATTAATAGTCTGCCTATAAACCCACTGTGAGCCATGAGGTTGACTGCTCCAACGAAGAACAGGTAGAAGACTTTCCAAGCTCAAAGACTCTACAATGAAATCTTCACAACCTAAAAAGACACAAATAATTCACAATTTGTTATTTAAAAAAGGGATTTTTGTTGAATCCTTATTTATCACTGTTTTGCATATAAAACAGTGATAAATAAGGATTCAACAAAAATCAATTTTACTCCCATAGTTTTAACTTAAAATTATTTTGCTTAAAATAACAGCATACAAACACAAAAGATTTAATTTAACTGAATTAATATCCTGTATTAAATCTACAAGAGATCAATTTTGCAACAACTTTGGACTTTGAAAAGAAGTAAGATTGATGATGATACAAAAGTAGACAATCTACACTTCACATCATTATAATAAAAGAAAGAAAACATTGGAGATGGCTTGGCAAAATTTAGAGTACAAGCATATACAGCAGATCTTTAGTAAAACATAGATATGAAATCCCAACACTCTTTATATAAAATGAGATTTCAAAAAGGATGTTATTCTGGGTAAAATGCCAAACATACAAAAGGAAAACATAAAAGCCTTAAGTAACTTTCAGTAAAATTATTATGTGAAAATTATTTAAATCATGCAAAAAAAAAAAAAAAAAAAAAAATAAAAAAAATCTCATTAATTATTAATGTAAATATAGTATTTATACCTCATGAATATTAAAATTTATTCCTCATAAAAATTATTAAAAATAAAGTTTTAATGAAATCTCTCTAGAATTCATGTTACATGAGATCAATAAATTTCAAAATATATAAGCCAAGTATAATTTTTTAAAATTAATAATCAATGATATATAATAAATGAAGCAAAATACTAGTGGATCAATAACTAAGAAATAGATTTTCCTTTCTTTCTAAAATCCAAAATTCATATTTATGAATTAATACAACTTGATGTTTATTTTCAACTACATCTGTATATTGCTTTGGATTTCTACTTTTTCATCAGTGGCTTATTTTATTTAAAACAAAGGCAAAATTCACTTAACATTGAGATTAAGAGATAATCTTATATAAAATAAACTACAGCTTGCAGAATAGTGTGCTCCATTTCATTCCAAACTTTTATGACTTTAAAAAGAAAAAGATATCCAACGCAGAAAATATTTTATATTTAAGTTCTGCATTTCCCGAAATTCAATTAAAATTCTTTTCTCCTACATAAAGAGATCATTATTCAATTCATTGATGACAGTTTTTAATATAAATTCTAAAGAAGAAAAAAGAATTCTACAATAAAATTTTCAATTGTTTTTGTTAAAGGTCCAAAACACAATTTAACAGTACCAATTTGCTAAATTTCTCTCAAAAGTTTAAAAATCAAGTTTCAAAGATTTCCGAAAGTTAAAAATATAGTTAAAATATAAATAATTCAGAAAAAAGAATAATTTTCTCAAAAAAAAATCATATTTGGTTAAGTTATAAATTAACTAAGTTAGCTGTTCCACAAGCCTGAGTTATAAAGCAATTTACACATTAACTGGAGAACAATACAGAGTGCAAAGTTATAAGTTTTCATAATCAAAATTTGGCTAAGATGCCAAATGACATACATAAATATCATTGTTTGATTTCTTCATTTCAACTTATTTTAGGGGATACAACACGATATAAACTCAGTATTATTTCAAATTTTATGTTTTCTTCCATTTGGCATATTTCAATTATAATTTATTTTATATCTAAATATATTATGCTTCATAACTTTACAAACTTGTTATTTCTTTAATTCACCAGCCTTTTGTTGTTCTAGATAGCTAGTTTAATTATACTAGGGTTTCTTTTGAAAGTAATATAAGGAATATTTGAGAATGGTCCTATACATTTTAAAACCAAGCTCGATGACACCTAAGTATAATCCTGTTTCCAAACTCCCACATTATACCAGTGATAGGACATTTGGACTACAGCATCAGATTTTTATTACATTTATATATTCCTTACTGGTAAATTAAAGAATAAATATTTTTTACACAGAATAGGGATTTAAAGAAATTTACACATACTTTGCATTAGGGCATCCATCTCAATGAAATGAGCAACTTCATACAATTGCATGGCTTCTTCAACAGATGACTGTGGAACATGTACATCAGTCAAGCTACCTCTTTTTGCACTGTCTGGTAGTACAGCTCCAAACTCCAAAGCATCTTGATACACAGCTCGAAGTAAAATACAGGCATAGCGACGTGGAATTATACTATCATCCAACAAAATTCGAGTCCTATGAGTTTCGTGCATGTCGGCTGACCGCCGCTGCTGCCTGTGAATCACATTTCGAAAAAAGGGTGACCGAGCCGATAAAATGGCTCGATGGCACCAAAATTCATTTGTCCCATGGCAGATTTTACACGGTTTTCCTTCCGCATCAGTCAATATATGATCACAGATATAGGTGGCCTGGCCACGCGCAACCGAATGGCCAGTATCACTTGGAGAAGTAAAGCTTAAGGAAATATCACTGTAAATACCAGTCTCAAGCAAGTATTTTAGATCCTGTTCGAGAGGATTGGGAATCCCAAACTGTTCACTCAACTGAAACAGGATGTCAAAATTGCCACTATATGTTTCAGCAAGAGAAAGGTCCCCAGTGTACAAATATCTAAGAAGTTCATTAAACATAGATATACTAACACCGGCTATATCAATGTCAACTGCAACTTCTGTACAAATAGACGATAAACTATTGAGCATTTCCCTGAAAAAGGGGCACCTGGCAGCCAATATTGCACGATGAACAGCGAACACTGTTCCTTGGTAGATGAGATTAATATCAGAACAGTACTTGTTCTCAAACAACATGCCCAAATCTTGCTTGCAGGATGTGGCCGGTGGTCGTGCCATCTCTGCCTGTAAAGTGATTTCTTTCAGCGCAGCAGTGGCCTCATACTCCTCCACCAAGGCAACAACGTCTCGAGGACTCCAGTCAGCAAGGAACTCTCGGAAGACCTGAGCGTGGTCGAATCCCTTGCTCGTCCTCCGGCGGCGGGCGAAGCGCTTGCGGAGAGTGGACAATGATCCGACTTTTCTCTTCTTTTCCTTGCCGTACTGGTCGACGTTGACAGATGAAAAACTGGTGCACACTTTGCTCTGCGCTTGGAGAGATGACGCCATCGGCTCCGTTTGCGTATTGCTGCAAGAAGCTGGAGAGGATGCACTTGCTCCCATCTCTACCAAGCAGAGAATGTACATATATTCCAAAAGGAGTCTGAAAAATAACACATTTTGTAAATCATTTTTAAGAAATTGCTTCAATTTTATGGAACAAAAGATTGGATAATAGCATCAAATCACAGTTTAATCATAGTTCAAATAAAAGTTTTAAAGACAAAACAATAAAATAAAAATGAGAATGTACAGTATTTCATTATGTATATCAATATGAATTATAAATATATTTTTTCAAGCTTATCTTTTTCAAGCTAATCTGATCTACTATTTTCATTTTCTCAAAAAATTACTCCAATTTTATGGAACAAAAGACTGAATAATAGCATCAAATCACAGAAATATGAAAAAAAATTCATAAAATAATTCAAATATAAGTTTTACAGACAAACCATTTTAAAAAACAAGAATGTACAGGATTTCATTATGTATATCTATATGGATTAGACAGATTTTTTCAAGTTCACTTTTTTAAAGCTAATCTGATCTATCTTTTTCATTTCCCCAAAGTAATTAACTGAATAACTGTAAGAAATTCTGATATACATCAACAGCACAGATAATCTTGTGCACAGTTTATTCTAATAACCAACAAGCTCTGTTCCAATTAATGAGAATAGCATTAACAAAAAAATATTCTTGAAATGAATGTAATAAATTAAATTGAAATTCTAAATCACTCATTGCCCATTGTAAGAAAATGGGACAAATATTTACCAATCTATATCATCATATTATATTAAACATTAATAAAACAATTTTCCTAATATTTCTATGAATTCTTTTTCACAATTTATAGTATTTATAAATGATGTGTTAAATTGTTGATTTAATGAGAACAGAAAAAATATTTTTGCATCATTCTAAAATTAAATTTCAAATGATAATAGACAAACAAAGCTTTGAAAAATGCCATTTCTCCCACTCTTAATAAAATGTTACGAGTTATGATAACTAATAACTAAATTTGAATTAATTACTTTTCTCTATATTTTCCATTTTAATTTTAGTACTAAATTAAAAAAATTATAAATTTAGAAATTTTTATAAAATTTCGATTAAAATTGCAACAAATTAAAAATTAGCCATTTTCTTGAAATAATTTCAGAAAATATTACAGCACAAAAATAATTTTTGCACCTTGTTATTTAATTATAAATTTTCTGTATGATTTTTAAAAATCAAGAAATAAATATTTGAAGCATACTTGATAAATATATATTTCAATGCTGAAGTGAAATTCAATTTTTATTGTTGCTATCAACATTTTATTCTGGATTTTTTTCATTTTCCCCCCTGCTGTTGATGATCAAATTATAAAAATTTGGCTTATTTTTCTTCGTTCAGTAGGTATCAGTTATGGCAGCTTTTAGTAAAATTTCCGAAATATTTTTATATTCGTAAAGTTTACCTTTAGAATCAATCATTAAATGCGCCTATTTTAAAACTCTGCTCTTTCATGTGATGTAATTAGAAATATAAACAGAGCAGACAAAAAATTAGAGAAAAGCTTAGTGTAATGAACAGAAAGGTAAAAGACTTAAAATAATATTAGTTATATGACTTAATATTTTGCAGTGGAAAACATCCAAACAAAATAATAAGTCTCTGTATCCATCTTTTGACATATATATATATATATATATATATATATATATATATATATATATATAAAACTGGACTTATGTGGATGCAAAATCACACTGAATTTGTTAACTATCATTTGTTGGCTACAAAAAAACCACATTTTTTTAGATGCCTGATAACACCCAAAAAGAGATGATCGTAAATGAAGATAATTAAAAAAATGCTAGGGAAATATTGAAGAAATAACGAATCATATATACTGCCAAGTCAAAATGGTGGGGGAGAAAAAAGAAGCATATACATTTTATTTGCAAAATAAAATTTCCAAGTCACAAGAATAATAATTTTCGTCAGCAATTTATTTCTCAACATTTGAATTATAGTTAAATAATCAGAATGCTTTAATATTATAACTCAAGTGTAATTTAAAATAATATGGTATCTATTTGTGATAAAATGTAGTCATTCAAAGTTGAATGAAATGACTAAATTTATTATATTTATACTTGCCCTTCAGTGATTATTTCAATGTCCTTACTATTTTGACCAATTTAAATGAAATGCATCTTAATATAGGGCAAGAGAAAAAAAATCTATTTTGATTTTCAAGCTAATCAAGTCCTAAATTCAAAATTTTATGTGTTTAGTTTCTAACACTGACATATATATCTCTTCATTACATGAACATTTTAATTTCAGATATTAAAGATTTAGTTTTTCATTATAGATGAAAAAATAATATTAGCAATTTGAAATAATTTAAACTTACTTATAGTTACAAATGTATTCACTAATTTCTATTACTTGAGAAATGCATAACCATATGGTAAATCAGTAAAATGAGCCAAGATCATGTAGTGATCCCAAAAAGATCAAAACATGATTTTTTGTGTGAAAGAATGCAGGAGTAAGTAATCTCATAATATTTAATTAAAATTTTTAACAGCCATTAATCCTAGTGGGCTAATTGATCACTAAAGGTAGCTAATATTTTATAAATATTTATATATAATTATATTAGTTATTTATATATAATTATATTATTTTGCTACATTGGATTACATCTAGATCCTTTCAGAAATCAATCAAATCTTACAAAAAGGCCATGCTAATCATTGACAACATAGTGTAACCTCCATATATTGCAAATTTCTAAACATCAAACTTTTTCAAAAATTTTGGATTTTTGGCAGAAAAAATTTTTGTCAACTGAATAAAATTTCTACATAACAAGTTGCAATTTTTATACAAAAATTTATGTATAACTAGTGCAATCAAGAAAGTTATTGATTTCATTTGAAAAAAAAAAGAAATATACAATTAAATAAACTGATTCAACTAGTTCTAACCACAAAAGAAGTTCTAAAAAAGTTTTTAATATGCAAATGAAGTTTTAAAAAGCAATATACAATGGTTAATATATCAAGCATTGTTCTTAGTTTCTATTTTACTGTTATTCTAACTCGGCATGAATAATTTATTTTAAAATCAGTTTAGTTCCCCTGACCCTTCTTTTTTTTTTTTAATAGCAAGTTTGGTTGCTAAATATTATAAGATTCAAACAAATATTTAAAAAATAGAACAATAATTAAACGAAA
Source organism: Argiope trifasciata (assembly GCA_026543055.1). NCBI lineage: Eukaryota > Metazoa > Arthropoda > Arachnida > Araneae > Araneidae > Argiope > Argiope trifasciata. The sequence continues at coordinate 1,091,879 of JAPMOQ010015762.1, read as the reverse complement.
AATATTTCAGTAATTTCTAAAAATGCTTAAGTACTTTTGTCAATACAATATTAAAAATAGATGCCCTTTTTAGTTAAGAAGAGTAATATCAAATTAAAAATCAAAAAAGGAAAACAAAAAGAAAAATGTACTCACATAATAAGAAATTGAGAGCCTAAAAAGGCATGAATTCTCTGTTATGACATAATGTAGTAAATTTTTGGTTCTTTGATGCTACTCTAACATGATTCACCAGTTACAGATGTATTTTACATATACAGTTTAAAGCTAGAGGGAAAAAAAGAGCAAGATTTAAACACAACATTCACTAACTACAAGATATTTTCAACTTATTACATACAATACTTAAAAAAACTTACATAATTACTTAAAAAAACAAATTACATACAATAAAGAATCCAAATACTATAGAGAAAACTTAATTTTTCAACTGATTTATTAACTTTTGTATCAGAACAAAAAAGTACTTTTAAAGTAAATAACTAGTTATGATTGCAGTTTTATAATTGAAACCATTCTTTACCTAAAAGTATTAAGAAAATTAAGATGCATAATTATCCATTGCCATCTACAACAATGGACATAAATAAAAATTATCCGAGGTGAAGTTCTAAATTTTGTTTTGGCATCTCCCAACAGAGATATTTTCATGTTTAAACTGATTTATTTATGTTGTGTGTGAATAAAGTTAAGCGAGAATAAAAATTAATTATGAGTCATAAACTTCCTTCTTTAATTAAATTCTTTAATACTAGACTGCAATAAAAAAACTTTTTAACATTACTACATATATACTTTATATCTAAATTATACTACAATTATTTATTTATTTACTAAGCATTCTGTCTGTGCATATTTTCTTCTACAACTTTTTAACCAATCTGGGACAATCATATCTGTGATATTGTTAAAACGATTACAGCCCAACCAGATGGAGACACCTTCCAGCATACATTCAGCAAGGAGTTAGCTCAGCCATACTCAACCTTTTTTTTATAGGGGCCACAAACACGTTTCAGTCACGGTAGCCCGGGCCGCAAGTAAAAAATAATTCGGTTTGTAAATGAAAAAGTAATATCAACCTAATGAATTATTTAGTTTAATGTAAAAAAGAACTTTTAACAAAGATGCTTACTTACTTATATGTATATCTAATGAGACTTTTGGAATTGAGAGCATTTTTTTAAAACTTTATCAATATCTGGCTTGTCGTTGCATGCTACTCTTATATCATCCCAATGGGAATCTGTCAGTTTATTTCTATATACACTCTTTGTGTATTTCATCTTTGAAAAAGATGATTCATACACATACGTTGACCCAAAAAATGTTAGCATTATTTGGGCACATCTTTGCACGCTTTTATATTTTTGGGGAACAATGCTCCAAAATTCCACATATTCCCTTTTTTCTTTGAAAATTACTTCCAGGTTGGTGTCATTTTTAAAATCAATAAATTCATCAAACAACTCCGAGTAATTACAATTTAAAACTGAAGCCAACTCAGAAATAGTTGGTGTCTTTAAATGCCATGGATTTTCTACAAGTAACAAACAATTTTTTATTTTTCTGAGATCTTGAAACCTTTTTTGAAATTCGTTTAATAGTGCAGTTATAAAATTTGAAATTATGGAGCAGTTTTCTTCTGAAATGTTAATACCGTCGTCTCTGGTTTTTATAATAGCTGGAAAATTGTGCAGCTGTTTGTTCTGTATTTCATTATAATAAATACTTAGCTTTTCCTCAAATGCAAACACTTTATTTGCCATATTGGACACTATGTTATTTTCGCCTTGTAGACTCTGATTGAGATTGTTTAGTTTTTCCGTAATATCACATAGAAAACCTAAAAGACACCACCATTCATCGTTTTGTAATTCTGGGTACCCTTTATTATTTTGCTCTAAAAATAGGATTATTTCATGGCGTAATGAAAAAAACCTTTCCAAAACCTTTCCTCTACTAAGCCATCGCACCGAGGTATGCAAAAGAACGTTGCTGTGCTCACTTCCCAGTTCTTCAAGAAGGGTTTTAAATTTTCTGTGGTTCAGTTCTTTTGCTCGTATATAATTGACAATATTGATAACTGTTTTCATTACAGCTTCTATTTCTGGTTGTACAGCACGGGCCGCCAAGTTTTCTTGATGGATAATACAATGGAAAGTTATTAAATTGCTGCAATTATATTTTTTCTTAAATAATGAAATGAAGCCATTTTCGGATCCAGTAATTGAAGGACAACCATCTGTACACAAACACACGATTTTTTGCACATCAATTTCATGATGTTCTAAAAAATTACAAATAGTATCAAGGTAATCTGTGCCTCGGGTTTGACCTTTCATTGGCAGTAATTTTAAAAAGTTTTCATGAATTTAATTGTTTTCTGTACAATATCTAGCAAACACCGAGCACTGCGATGTTGCTGAAATATCGGTGCTGGCATCAAATGCTAAACTGAAAAACTTGCATCTTCTTAGGTTTTTTAATATATCATCGGAAATAAATTTAGAAATGTCTTCAATGCGCCTGGTGCAGGTTGAATCCGAAAGCTGTATTTTTTTAATATCAGATACTATTTGTTTTTTGTTACTGTATTTACCAAAAAGTATATTAGCAGCACTAATAAAGCATTCCTTTACAATTTCCGCATCGGTAAATGGTTTCATATGCTTACCAAGAATGTAAGAAATTTCATATGATGCTTTTGTTACCGCCAAGTCTTGTGATAATGCCGCGAACATAACATTTTGTTGCTCATGCAATGATCTCTTAAAAAAACTCAATTTCTCATTTCTCAAAGACGATCCGGGAGGAAATGTTTCGTCGAAATCTTTATGTTTTGAAGTGAAATGACAAGAAATATTGTATTTCTTCAATATGATACTTTCCCGACATATCAAACAAGTAGCTGCGTTTTTATTTGGCACAACAAAATAATCAGATTCCCACTCATCTTGAAACAATCTATAACTTGATATTTTTCTTTTATACTTCGACGACACTCCTGACATTATTTTGAAAATAATAGGTATACTTAATTTACAAAACAAAACTATTATTTGGCAGAGGACGCGGGAACGTACACAAATTTAGTTTAATAATTTAGATTAAATTTATAACAAGTTTAGTTTCGATCGACAATCAAAGCGACACGCACTTAGGTCCATGGATCTTACGGTCTGGCCACGCGCAAACACGAGCGGCGGGGCGACTTGCCAATTAGTAAAACACACGTCTCATGTTTAGCATGACAAGCAATGTTTAGCTTCGCAAGTCGCCCCGCCGTCCGCGTTTGCGCGTGACAAGACCTTTAAGGGGATTCCCCACGCCATATATTTCGTATCGTTCGCGCAACCATAGATTACAGACCTTTAAGGGGATTACCGCGCCGCGTATTCCGTATCGTTTGCGCAACCATAGATTAGGATAGTTTGCGTTTCCAATTTAAGCAAATTATTGATATCGCTCACATTCCCATACTTCCCGTTCAATTACCAACTCTTTGAAGGGCGCGAAATTTGAAGTTGTTTACAAATATGTTGTAACTACCTAGTTTAATAATTGGGCCAACCAAAAAGCCTCCGCGGGCCGCAGGTTGAGTATAGCGGAGTTAGCTGGTTTGATGCTGTATGGAACAAGCTTGTTCAGATCCTAGAAATTTAAAAATAATAATTCCTCATGCAATACTAAGGAAGCCTTATAAAATTCTTTACTTTAAAGCAATAAAAGAAAAAAAAATCTGTATATCATGCATTTCTATTATTACATTTTGTATGCAATTCCAGTATAAGAGAATACAACTGTAATAATTTGTTAAGCAATTATGACAAATTATCAAAAAAAAAAATATATATATAAATAAAAAATATATCAAAAATAAAATGGGAAAAAAAATCAGATTTTTAGATTACAATGCAAATTATAAAGATAGAACTTTTTATTTTTTAATTAATTTATTTATTTGTATATTAAGTGTAAAAAAGATTATATGATTAATTACTACAGTACTGAATATTCAAAATAAGGAAACTCAACGAAGCTAAAACAGACTCACACATGAAGCACTGTTTTGAAAAATATGCTAAATCCTGTACACAGTCAAACTGGCTGGTAAGAGAAAATCAAAGAATTTTTGGGATCATAAATTGAAAATTTCTCCAATGAATTACTTCTTCATTAAAAATTCATATAATCAGATTATAGTTTGCCTCTAAATAATACAATAATTTTACTTATAAAATATATTTATAATTAAAACTCAATAGTTACAAATTCTAAGGCATTCAATATTAATCTCAATGTGTAGAAGAAAAAAAAAATACTTTCATACAGTATAAAAATATGTATTTCTTAATACAGTATAAAAATATGTAACGATTCTTTTTTTTTTAACCTGGAAGTAATCAAGCATGTTTATTTTTATGTGCATATTAAGTGAAAAACATTGAATCTTAATTGATTTTAAATAATTATTTTAAACTAATTGACTTACAAAAGGTAATTCAAATTATCCAAATTAACTTAAAATGCTGGACAATACAGTTATAATATTTTTTCAATATTAAATAGTAAACAGAATATCAAATATTTAATAATATTTTTTGGTAATAAAATAAAGTTATTAAAAATATTTTCATTAGAAAATTATAAATATAAAAATAATTGATGCATTTTTAATCATTTATGGAAATAAATGTTATATTTAAATAATATTCAGTAACATTAATAGTCTTTTTAATTGTGATAATTATTTAAATTTTATGTAAAAGCTTTTTGAATCCAATAATAAAGAATGTGAAGACACTTCTTATCTTGTTTAGACATATATATTTTTCAAAAAATGATGTTATATTTTGAAAAATAAATACATACTAATATGACAAAATCATTATTTCTAAAGATAGCACATACATGTATTAAAAAAAAAAGGAAAAGTTGCAATTGAAGCTCAGTATTCATTAAAATAAAATATTTTTGCTATAGAGATTCAATCCACATAAATTACTGAAAAATAAAGATGCTAAAGGTAACTAAAATATATCACTAATATATAAAGTAAGAAAATTTGGAGGAAAATATAAAAATTTATTTTTCCTAAAATCATAAACATTTTTTTTACTGTTCCGATTGTTTATACAATTTTGTTGAAAATTTGAATAACTTCTTGTACAATTCTTAATATATACTTAAAAAAAAAAAACTATACATAAAGAATCTAATAATCAACAAATATGTATAGCTTAGTTCCCACTTGCATTATCAACTTCAATCACAAATCTTTAAAAAGCAACAAACAAACGAAAAACAGATTATAAATTTTGAATATAATTAAAAGGAAGTTTAGCAAATAAGTTGATACCTCTACCATAAAAAAAAACTATATAGAATCCGCATGTTTGTATTTTTACAATAATTAAAATATCAAAGAATATTGAATTTCAGGAAAGAAGAGTTCAATACAAAAATAGACCCATTTAAAAATTAAAAAATAACGTTGTATCCCTTCGTAATTAATAGTAATTATCATGGATAATTTAAAAGATGAGAAATATTAATAAAATTAAATCAGAAAGTAACAAGCTTCCAAAAAACAAAGAGTTCTTAACTTACCAATAGTTAATTAACAAATTTAAAACAATGCAATTAAAAACATATACAAATATAAACAGCATTTCATTACATAAACTGTATTGATCCTACTGCCATGCTGGCATATTAAATTTACATTCTAGAATAAAATAATATAATTGAATTACTGTATAACACATTCAAAAGGCATAAAAATGCATAAAAGTGCTATAAAATATGTTACATGAAAATAATCAGATCAGTATTCAGTTTATTGACGATTCCGATGTCAAACTTACCAAGCAACAAAGTATCTCCAGAAATCATAAAGTATAATCGATTAGTGGGAAATCATAATAACAGAATTAAATATTTATTCCCATACAAAAAAATAAACATATATTTGGGATGACCCGTTTCAAAACTCGACCTCGAAAAAAGGGAAAACATAACACCAAAACATTCGCCATGATTTCCACTTAATGTTAGTGACAGTTGAAGTAGTTTTGTTTTGTTTTTATTTGACATTTTTTATTATTGATATATATACAATGTATCAGTTCCGAAAAGTATAATCAAAAATTAGGGACATAAAGATCAAAAAGAATTTATAATGTGCATTGTATTTGAAGTTTCCTATTTGCCTTTCAGAACCTTTTTCATAGTAAAATAGTTTTATCTAAACATTCTTTCTTTAATTTACAGAAAAACTGTGAAGGAATTTTACAAATAAAAATAAATGACGAATTTTCGGAAAACACTCCAGATTTTCAATTTTTATAAAGAATTCAAATGAAAAGAACTCGAAATAAAACTAATTAACTTCTTTAATTGATGATGATCCTGATAAGGAAAGCTTTTTAGTTCTATACCAAATAAGCGTCTTCAGCAGCTAAGTAAGAAATCTAACCTCAAACAGGAATTAGAGCAATTTATTTCTTTTTTATCTACACAACATTTAATCTAATGCCACTGGAAGAGTTTTATTTTTTTTAAAAACATAATCCAAATTTAATATTTATCATATCAATTCTCGCTGTTCTAGAACGACACTAATGCAATTGCATTCGACTTAAAAACAAAAAACGAACAACAATAAAAAAATGCATATTAAACATTAAGAGCAGGGAAAAAAATTCAAAATATTTATATATTGTACCATAATCCACAATCTCTCTTTAAAATGCGATTATATCAATATTTTTTTTTTAAAAGAAAATTCCCCAATTCTAATTTTCTCTCGATCTGATTAGTTATCCAAATAACAGAAAACCAGATCAAATTAGAAAGAATAATTTTTCACAGAACTAAGTGTAAGTTAATAATATGCAAAGAAATATTTGCAATATTTTTTCTTAAACATAGTACTACAGCTCAAAATTTATTGCACTTATAACCCTCAAGACCAAGCTGTATGATCCTCGATTCTTATGTTCTGATTTTATCGTTAGAATTGATTTCAGACTGTTTTCATGGAAATCAATCTAAAATAAAATAATTTATGATTTTAAAACATTTCAAGTCGTAATTTATATGGAATACAGAAGAGAGGAAAGCAACTAACATACGATTTTATCTTTGATAGATAATGATAAGGTGGAATATATATACTTTTTAATTCATTTACATCTCACCTCAAGAAATAGAAAAGCAAATATAGATTTTATTAGACATGCATAAACTTTAATAATATTATTTCCATTTGATATATTTAATTAAATCCATAAATCAAGAACCAGAGATAATGGGAAGCTGTGACAACTTCTGTATTCAAAGAAACTTTAGAGCACCTTGGTAATTTTTAAAACAGAAATTGAAAATAGCGTCAGTATAGGTTGAAGCATTTTTTAGGAGAAGCCAGCTTGCATTTGGGTTTCCTTTTCCTGAAACCCATACAAATCTCTAGCTTAAAATATCTAAATCAGCACAATATTTCATAATACTGTAAATTTATAAAAACAAATCTATGCAGAATTATTTTACAGAAATGATACAATTAGAAATATAAAACTCCAGTTTCATTGAATAATATTGGGATATTGCACAACATTGCTACCCAGAATCATATTGATTAATCCCGTTTATATATCTATAATAATAAAGTTCAATATGTGTGTTTGTGTGTTGGCGCTCTACAGATCAGACCACAGGGCCTATAGCTACGAAATTTGGTACATGCATACTTTGAGGGTTGGGAATGTGCACCTCGGTGATCTTTTTTCGAATTGTTAATTAGAATTAGAATTAATTAAAAATTAAAGCAAATTTAGACGTTTTTCCGTTATAACATCCGAAAATATTACTGCACAAAGATGCTTTTTAAATCAAATTAACGATTAAAATATTAGCTTTCTAATAGTATCAGTATTTTAAAACATAGCTTAAGTTTCTATTTTTACGAATTTTTAAAAAAATATTTTAACTACATTTTTCATCAATATATTTCGAACAAAACAATAAAATTTAAGCTTCACGATCACGTTACGAATGAAAGGGGATTTTTTTTTTATCAATATGTTGCTATCAGATTGAAAAAACTGAAATTAAAAAATAAATAATTATTGCAAATTAAACATATAAAAATGTAATTTTCAGCACGTGTCTGCATGAAATGAAATAATTATAAAATGTGTTTTTTCTAAAAAGAAAATCTATAGATTTTTTTTTAACTTTTACAACATTATTAATTAAATAAATCAACATTATTTGAGGCAAACATGGTTTAATATTATATATTTTCAATTCAAAATTCAACGGCTAATTTGTAAAAGTATAATAATAGAAATGCATCTATAAAAAGAGTTTAAATGAAGTTAATAATTACATAGTAAGTAAAATTAGTCTATAAATGCTCTAAAAAATGAAGAATATTTAGATTTTAAATAAAAAGAGTTAAAATTTAATCAATTCAGTCTCTAAAACTTTCTGATTTATAGATATTTGAAAATCACTATTCAATAAAAACGGGGAATTTTAAAGCACGTCATCGACCATTCCAAAGATGATACCCCAATCAACGTCCAGGATTTCTCAAGACTGACCGGCCTAAGAAAGAAAATGTTGAATCCTCCAAATATTTCTTTCCAAAACTTCATAAGCCGATCAAATTTGATAGCAGAAGATAGAAACCTTCATTTATTTATTCGAAAGTTGAAGTGACAGGAATATTTCGTAGAATATGATTCCTTATAACTAAAAGATGTATAAAATTTAGACAATATATTTTAAAATTATGCTTAAAGACCAAAACAAAACAAAATATTATTATACGAATCATTTAAATCTTTTTTAAAGTAAAACTGGAACATGATTTTCATGATGAATTTAATTATTTTTTGTTGAATATTCTTGAAATATTACATAAATTATTGTAATTATTCAGTAGTATTCATAATGATTCTCTTTTATTTATATTAAAAAATGCTTTTTTACGGTAAAAAATGTTTTTATATCAATTTGCAGTTCAATCATTTCCACTTTAATTTAAAGTTGAAATTTTGCCAGAACAAGCTTCATTACAATATATTTAATATCGTAATAAATTTATGCATAAATGAATAGAATGATGAAAAATATAATTGTCAGAGAAGGCTTTAGTTTTGGGCATAGGAGACAGTTGCCTCTTGATGCGTATAACATAAACAGAACTGTTTCGAAACGGTTGTAGGTCATTAACGAATAAGAAAATATAAAAATACATCTTATTGCTTCATGTTACTGTATTGTAAGCAAATGAAATAGGCAAGTAAAGGTTTTAAGTCAACAGGATGATCACGTTAGGTAAAATAGTTGACAAGTCGATGGTGACAAAGCAATAAGACCTCGGATTTTAATGATAATTTTAGATTGGTTAACAAAGAACTTAACATGATGGATGTCAATGGCATTAGGTCTGCAAGCGTGGTGACATCTTAATGAGCCAGTAACAGCCACTGGACACTAGCGCCTGCTTTTGCCGAATGGATAAGTTACTAGACTTCCAACCCAAACATCGTCGGTTCGATCCTTGGTGGAATTCAACCTCTATATTGGCACAATCCCGCCAATACCATTGCCACATTGATGACCCGGACTATGAACTTTCAAACAGCTGTCGTGGTGACATCCTACCCACAGTAAACAAAACCAACTCAAAGTCTTAAGATTCACTTGACGTAACAGCAACTCTCTTCGCTCGCCATAACGCTTGGAAGTACTGAAACACTCTCTTCGATCGCCATCACGCTGTACAAATCGTCTCTAGACTCACTGGTAGAGGAGTACTGTGGTGACATTTTAATAAGCCAGTAACAGACTTTAAACACTAGCATTCGCTTTTGTCGAATGGCTAAGTTGCCAGACTTCAAACTCATACATCGCCGGTTCGTTTCTTGGTGGAATTCAACCTACACATTGGCACAATTCCGCCAACACCATCGCCACACAAATTTCTAGATTTGTCCTTAAAATGTTGTTCATTCAGCCCAGAATTTGCACTATATTTGGCAGAATAACCTACAAGATGGCAAGCGATTATGAAGTCGCATTTTTGCTGACTTGTTTTTATTTTTTAGCTAAGCATAGAAAGTGGATTTCTACAATATTAAATTCACTTCATTCATCATTTTGTTCATATTTTCGTGGAATTATAAATAAAATTGAAGAATTTATAGAATACATGAATAGAGGCAAAAGGGTTATTTTCCTTGATTGAAAATTCAATGAAAAGTTTGGAAAATAGCCGTTACTTTATTCTTCCTATTGTAAATTTGCAAATATTTCTAATCTAGCACCTTATTTTATTATAATAATTCTCTTGCCAAAATCCGACTGATGGTGAAAAAAAATTTAATAAAACATTGACAATTACCGATGAAATCCTTTACACTATGCATATCATTACTCATTCCATTTTGATAGTTTTCCGAAAAATAATAAATTTTTGATCTTGCAAGTGACCTTATGTGTGCCTGAGAGTGCCTTACCAAGTGCCTGAGAAATAAAAAAAAATAAAAAAAACAACGAAGTTTTTGCTTTTTGCTGCAATCCTTATATACAAATTCTTTTATTTATGTCATGCAAAAAAAAAAAAAAAAAAAAAAAAAAAACCGTTTACTTATGTGGCATGCAAAAGAAACGTTTTTGGAAGAAAATATTGAAAATTTTTTATCACTTATTCTGGATTTCTTTTATAAAACCATTTGAACTATGTTCCTACATTCATTATACATAGCCTTCATTATAAAAGCACACATTCCTTCATTTAACATAACACGTCATTCAGATGCATTCGATACAAACATAAATACGTTCGTTTTCAAGAATGTATTAATTTTGACTGCCGGGTTCCCCGTGATCTGGAGGTCTCGGATTTGAATCCTGTTTCGGGTATGGTTTTTCTTTATCCTTTGATCTATCTGTAAGGTATGTGAAAGAGTCCCCTGTAAAAAGGGTTTGTGCGGACGAATGTGAGCGTGCCATCTTCATATGAGCTAGAAGTCAGACTTCTGCCTTCAGGTGCTCAGGGGTCCTTAACCTGTAAAGATACTGCACCCTATTTCCGTAGCAACATGGAAACGACATCTTCATCATCATTAATACTGATTTTACTTATCTTGCATTATTTTCAAACCTATCTTTTCATTATTTATTACTAGCCGCCTTTGGCGACCAGCTGGTTCGCCATGAGTAATGCTTTCTAAAATTTTCAATTAAATCACATTTTCATTAGCCTAGAAGTAATTCCGGGAATTGATTGGCCTGAAAGCAATATTTTTTTTAAGATGATGGACGAAAAGTTCTAAAAGAACACCTTTTCCTAATAATATTCTTTAATTTTATAAATCAATCAGTTTTAACTATCGGTTATGCTTCCAAAATATTAAAAATGTTTTTTTCGATAATGTTGCCAAAATAAGAAATATTTTTTTTTTTTCAAAGAAAGCGAGAAAGGGAAAAAAGTATTGAATTAATGATACAGATATTGCAAACGATTACATAAATATGCCATTAAGTCGCGATTTCAATGCATATCCTGTCTAAATTCAATCAGGTTTACTGTAAATAAAGATAATTTATGGAATTAATGATACAGATATTGCAAAAGATCATAGAATCATTTGCATTTATTTTTTAATGAAAATATCACATTTTATATTTATTTCATTTTATCCTGTCACGTGCTGACAGTTGCATTTCTGTAGATTTATTTTGCGATGATAATTTTTTTTTTATTTGAATTTCCGGCATTCTTTTATTTTATCCAGTCACGTGATAAAAACATGGTTAAAATATTTCTTTAAAAATTCGTTAAAAATAGAAGCTTACGTTATAAATTAAAAAAACTGATATCGTTAGAAAGCTAATTTTTTTATCTTTAAATTGATGTAAAAATCATGTTTGTCCAATGATATTTTCGGAAGTTATAACGGAAAAACGTCGAAATTTCACTTAAATTTTAATTAATTCAAATTCTAATTAAAAATTCGAAAAAAGGGCTCCGAGGTGCACATTCCGAACCTCCAAGGTATGCATGTACCAAATTTGGTAGCTGTAGGTCCAACGGTCTGGCCTGTAGAGCGCCAACACACACACACACACACGCACACACACACACACATTGAGCTTTATTATAAGTATAGATTAAGAGAAAAGCATAAAACTACGATGCATAACATTTAGGGATAAATACTAAAATTCACATGACTTGGAGTCAGATCAAAAATGAGGACAGCAGTTGTGAGGCCTTGGCTTCGGAAGCAGAGGGCTTCAGGTTCGAGACTCGATTCCACCGAAGAAGCGTTGTGTAAGCAGGTCTAATGCACATTAAATCAGTCAGGGCAAAATGTCCTCCAGGTGGTGTGGCCTGGAAGTCTGGAAAGGAGATGTCAACTCAAGTGCTGTCTTCGGCTGCCGACCGCGATTCAAAACCACGATGTCAGTTCCTAAAATATCTCTAGTGTTGCTTCAAAAACGGGACATTAATATAACGGAACTAAAGAGGATCCAAACTATCCATCAACCTGGAAATAGATTAAACTTAAGGTGTTCGACTCCGTTAAAAGCACAGGTTATCGCCCACATTAGCGATTTTTAAATTTTTTTTAAATATTTCTTTCAGTTTAGACATTTTTCTTCCCAAAACAGTGCATGGAAAAGGAGCTTCCGGGGTCACATATTTTTCAATTAGAATTTGACTTTATCCTCAATTTTCTCAACACTAATTTTCATAAAAATTCGCCACCGTTACCTGATACCCCTAAAACTAATAGAGGCATTTACATAAAAACTTCAATGTGTGTTTTAAATTATATGGGTGTAAAGGGCTGTTTGCACGGCTTATACCCCGTCTGCAAACGAACCACGTGCCGCCCTTCAGACCCCTCTTGCGGTTTTCTGTCCTTCTTTGATGCCCGTCGACTTTGTCGGTAAACTGCCCAGGCATCAAAGAGTCCAAGAGGGGTCGAAGGGGAAACGCATCCTCGTGGCTATGGGGTAGTGTGATCCCCCAGTGGGTAGGAGGGCTGATTTATAACCAAATCTGTGAAACAGTCCACCGTGGGGCCCCGGTTTAAAACTCTCGCTCCTCGACTCTCAACGAAGAAGGTTTCAAACCGTGGTTTTTCACGTGCTGTCTGAGATGGTGAGCCGCTTCCAAAAGGGACCAAGAGATAACGACGGAAGGGAGATAAGAACGAGAGACGCTGCAGGAAAATCGTGTCGTTCGCCAAGAATGAAGGGACTTTATACAGTCGAATGTTTTTTTAAATTTTATTCTGTTAATATATAACTAATACAATAATCAAGAATATGATTGTGTATTGTATTCATTTCTATACAACGTACGCTATTCCAATCAACGAGATCAGAGTGGATTTAGAAATTGGCACTTATGATAAACGGATTAAAGGCGGCACTAGCCATCTTGAAAGTGGCTCTAGAAATACACGCTACACGTGTCTTGGTATAATGCCACTTGGTCATACCAAGTCCGAATGAGCAGTGCTCTTTCGAATTAAGGCAGAAGTGTGCGCCTTTCGTTTTTAACAAGCACCGTTAAGATGAAAGTACGACTTTGCTCAAACACCCCCGATGCAACCCCTTTTAGGGGGCTGTCGAATTCACTCATACACTCATTTATCCATCTGCAAGTCAGAATTTAGATCCAAATCAGAGACCGACTCATCCCAGATTCAGTACCCCATCTAGGTATCGTTTTGTTATGGAAACTTGGAGTACTTTGCAGTCGGGACATATTTAACATGCCCCAACTGCCATCAGCCAACACGGCGGTCTTTGGAAAAGACGAGGACAGAACTCGGGACCTTTTGGCTTCCAGACTGGCGCTCTACCAACCAGGCTACCGCGGCTCTATACAAAGCACACTATGGGAATCAACGATTAAGGAGATGAGAGTGGTTTTAGAAATTGCCACTTAAAATAAATGGATTAAAATGTGGCACCAGCCATCTTGAAAGTGACTCTAAAAATACACGCTACACGTGGAGAGAGAAGAGAAACTTTACTATTTGTAATGAAATGAACCAAAAGTTTTATTGTTGGAGAGATACATTTTCATTTATAGGTGTTTTAGAAAAATGAAATTGAAAATTTATGGAAAAAAAACGTGCACATGCGCATTTTTTTACCATAACTTTTTAGAATCTGAAAATGTTTTTTCGATTTTGGTTCATTTCATTCATCATTATATTCTATAACTTGTGTACAAAGAAAAATAGAATTGCTGCATTACCATTTTGTGTAGAGTGTGAACCGTTCTGGTTAAATTTCACTAAAATTTACTACACATTTTCCCACTTCCCAAAATATATTATATTTTCAAATAATTGTTTTTGTATTTATAGTGTTTATTATTAACAATACAACTACAAACCATAAAAAGTTTTTAAGAAATCTAATTTTCCAAAATTTTTTCCTTTGAACGTAATCGGATACCTTAATCTGGTTAAACCAACATCGTGTGGAAACAGTTTTATTTTTTCCTAACTCCTAACCTCTGTAATAAAGCCATAACAAAGTTAAAAGACACAAGAATATGCATTAGCACCTCGAACAGCAAAATTTGATAGCTTCTGTCTTTAAAGTGAGATTGAAGAAAAAGAAGAATCTGAAGGAAATTATTTCACTCGAAGTTAATGAAGAAGACTCTGATAGTCTTTAAATATCTCTTTCAAAGATAAACATTTTTTTCCTTTCTTTCTGAAATGAAAAGAATTCATATGAATAAATATACAATTTATTTTTTTCGTGTTTTCTCTTGTGTCGATCGAGTCTTATGCATTAATTATTTGTATATTAATGCAGTATTGTTCACTTTCGAAAAAAAAAAGGAACCCCCTTCCCCCAACAAATTAAGAAAAACTTTTATAAATTTTCGGATCCAATTATTTCTTTTTATTAATTACTAGCTGCTACCCGGCGCGATGCTGCCGCAAAAAAAAAAAAAAAAAATCTGAAAATATCATCGGAAATTCGAAATAGTTATCTTATTTCATTCGGAATTATAGAATATTTATTTGCTTGTTGAGAGTGAACACATTCATTGAAATTGAAAGATATATAAAGAAGAAATATAAATAATATTTATTCCGTTTTTTTATACTGTCGATCTATTAATTGTAACTTCACTATAACCTCCGCATATGTACAAGCAATAATGGGCAAAGTGTTGTCACAATCGGATGAACAGTATGGCAACTCATAAAATACGAACAAATGAAAATTCAATTTTATATATCAGACTAGCTGATACACTCTGCACATGATCAGTTCTATTGAATATTTTTAATATACATAATATTTGAATTTAATACTCACCTGCTTGTTATTACATAACTGGACATTACGAAATTTCATAAAATTTTAAGCTCTCGTTACACATCAGAATGCAAAGAAAACTCTGGTTATACTTGAAATAGATTTTCTATTTTCCTCACCCTTTAGAGGGCATGAAAATTGGATTATAAGTCTTTAATTTTCTTTATTCTTTTTTAATTTAAATTCCCAAGTGTATCTGAGAGATTAAGTAATAATGTTAAGCTTGCAGGGTATAAAATAATGAAAAAATTATTGTTTTCCTTTAAGCAATAGGCATAACTCCTCATCTAAAGACGCGGGAAAAAAATCGCACATTTTCTTAAATTCTACAATCGTGAAAAACTGTTTTAACACAATGCACATGCGCAAATAATTTTTCCACAATTTATCGAATGCCTTGCCTCAATGGCTAAAGGGGGGATGGGGTCAATTTTGAATGAATAAAAAAAAATCATTCGTTCAAACTTCATGAAACTGTCCTGAAATATTTTTTATTTTTTCAATAGAAATGCTTTGATTGAAATCAAATAATAATAATAAATCGCTAATCAATCAAATTTCAACATTTTTGAATAAAATCTTTTCAGTAGTATTTTCAGTCTATAGAGAACACATACAAACAAACATTGCCTCTTGTGAGTAGAGGTTATTTTATATTTGTTATCATTATCCAATATTAGACATTTATAAATTACTGTAGACCCGCTTGATAAACTCATTTTTGCTAATAATTGAAATATTTTATAGATATTAAAAATATATATAAAAGATTAATCATTTTATTAAATTCGTATCAAATTGAAAATAGTTAAAAATGCATTCCTCTTTAAAGTCTGGATAATTATTTGCTTTATCATTTACAAAAAATTAGGTGGTCTGTTGCTATAGCATGTGTTTCGATTTATATGCTAACAGGGAAAGCCGTTGTCGAAGTGCGATAGTATTGTGATTAAGACATTGGAGAACCGGGTTCCAACTTGGGTTAGTATTTTTTGCTTTTTTTTTCTAATTTATTTAATAATTTACAAATAATTTTAATTAATAAATTTCTCATTTTTTAATCAAAAATAATTATTTTTTTGATTCTTGGATTATAATTTAATTTTTAGAATAAAAATAATTATAAGTATGTATGCATTTTTTTAAATATTCAGAATTATTTAATTAAATTAACAATTCGAAGATAGTTTCAATTAATATGATACTCATTTTATATGGAGAAAAATAAATGCATTCTACCTTAAACACATAGATTACTTTTTAAAAGAAAAAATCATTTTTTATTTCATTTTATTAAAATTTTCCCCTTTTTATGCAAAAATAATGTGTTCTTTTAATTCTTGGATTATAATTTAATTTTTAGAATAAAAATAATTATAAGTATGCATGCAATTTTTTTTTATATATTCAGAATGATTTAAATTAAATTAACAATTTGAAGATAGTTTTAATTAATATGATACTCATTTTATATGGAAAAAATAAATGTATTCTTTCTTTACACATAAGTTATAATTGAATTTTTAAAAGAAAAATAATTATAATTGAACTATAACTATAATTGAATTTTCAAGTGTTAAAATAATTATAAATATAGTTTTAATTACGAAAATACTTCAAAATAACTATTTTTTTATATTTCAGAATCAAAGACGAATTGTTTATTGTCACTCAAAAATGTTGTATTTATTTCAGAAATTGAAAAGAGTAGCTGAAATAAATAAAATATCGGCAAAGATTCAAAATGTTAATAAGCAAAAAAAAAAAAAAAAGTAGAAAGCAGATGTTAAATTTTGGAATGCATAGGCAGATGGTACAAAAGTTTCAGTAACATATGATATGCTTTTTGCGCTTCCTGGAATTTCTGAAGAAAAACAAATATTTTATTTTGAATGTGAAATGAAATTTGCTTTTTCATTGATTCCTTAAAGTTTTCTTTTTTGAATAATTATTATTTATGGATTTTGAAAGAAGTCAAAACATATCTATCTTATTTGAAATGTTTTTACAGTAATTACCATTCTGTTTCTTGTATGTAATAAAAAATTATGAAATATTTTTAAATCATCAGTAATTTAATTAATATTTACCATTCTTTAAGTTATATATGGAATTATTTTTCCTACTTAAAAATAAAATTATAATTCAAGTATTAAGAGTATGAATATTTTTATTTTAAAGGAGATTTTTAAAACATTCTCTTTTAATTAATAAAAGAGTCAACTATAAACAAAAAAATGTTTGTAATTTTATTTAAATAACTTTTTGAAAGAAAAACACTTACATATCTTTAATTTTTTTAAAAAATATATAATATAGGTATTAGAGAAAAATCTTTATTTTTCAATATAAAGATTAGTATTATATTAATTGAAACCTCCTTCAAAATATTAATTAAAGTAACTTTGAATATTTAAAAAGTGCATCGACACTTATTAATATTTTTCTTTTAAAAATTAAATTATAATCTAGGAATTTAAAGAATAGATATTCATGTTTGCGTAAAAAATGAAAAACATATTAATTAAACCGTTTGTAAATTGTTAAATAAATGAGACGAATTAACAAAAATAAATAAAAATGTTAACCAAGGATCGAATCCTGGCTCCCTGAAGGCTACCCCGATACCTTAACCACTATACTATTCTCGTTTCGGTCGTATATATGTTATTAGTATATAAGATATACAGAAAATGTGAGGGCCATTTCCTCGACATTGACTGTGTAGCAGTTACATAACTCTGATCTTCTTTTTTGGATACTAGATGGCGATGCCTGATAGGCTATCCCATACGCCATCCCATAATGCATTTCGTATAACGAGGTTAAACAGAATGAGATGTGATACTGTACTGATAATCTGTGTGCGTGAATGTCTTGTCTTTGTTCCGTGTGTGAATGTGGTTAATAAAGAAATGTTCCTGAAAACATAAGTCCTGTTGCTTCCTGCGCAGATCACAATAATCTACATTACACCGCAACCAGCAATTGCGCTTGAATATTTTTGTGAGTGAACATTCTAAATATTTACTACCTTTGTACTAAATCTTATCACGAACTGAATTTTCAATCTCATTCCCTCACCAATTTAGAATGAAATATTGTCGCGTAGGTAGAACTCAAGAAAGCACATGAAGTAAGAGTTAAATCAATTCATTAACTCAACTTTGAGCTAAGAAGAACACCGTGACTGAGAGATCTTCAGCTTTTGCACAGGTAGAGAAAGTTCCAGAATACCTTTCTAAAGTCAGTGAGAAAAGTCCAGAGCATTTATCTGGTAAATGAAAGAAAGGTACAGAATCTTTTGGAACACGAAATTAAGGAAAAAACAAATTTTAAGTCTGCTGGGATTCGAACACATGATCTTCTGATCATAACCATTCAACTATGCAGATTCGCCAAAGTTTCGTTTCAATGAGGGAATATAAGTATATTTTTCTTAAATTGGATCTCTGTTATCCAACCTCATAGGTACCATAGAATATAAATTGAAAAATGCACAATCTGTTAGAAAAATGAGGACAGTTTTATACAAATATCCTACAAAAATTTTAATAATGAGAGAAAGATTAGGATCATATCTGAGTGAAAATTAAAATTGAGAGATTGAAGAATTTTGTTGGTCTAATTAATAGCCAAGGGGTTTTAATTAAAAGCAAAATTAATGAACATGAGTTATTTTGAAGTTAAAATGGGAAAATTGTGCTTGCTCCTCTTATGATAACCGTCTACCAATACGTCTACTAATTATTATAAAATATTTTTTTAAATGCTTCAAAAATTTATTAAAATTTAAAAATATTGAAATGTACTTAAAGGAAGAAAATAACAAAGGAAAAAGAAATTTTCGAAATGTTAGGACATGTTAAAATTACTGAAGCGAGATAATGTCCAATGTAATAAAGGAAAAAATGTTAATATTTTTGTTAGTTGTCCTTTATTTTAAAACCCTTTCTTAGGGTTCTTCAATCACCTAAGAAATAATAACTCTCCGAATTTGTGGATTAGTTCTAAAGATTTGCATTTTAGAAA
>JAPMOQ010015762.1:1045869-1062460 GCA_026543055.1 Argiope trifasciata | reverse complement strand
AGAGAGGGAGAGAGAGAGAGAGAGATTTTATTTATTTGAAATTTTGTAAATTTTATTTTTTACTGTTTTCTTTACATGCTAGTCTTTGAAAATCTGTATTGTTGTATATATTCTTTTTATTGTTGTATAGATTCTTTTGCTTTCATTAATTTTCGTCATGTTCGTCAACAAGAAATTTCATTCACTTTAACTTTGCACAGATTTTTTTAGTGAAAGTTTGCAATTATCTACATTGTGTTTTTATTTAATGGACCCAATTCTTGGAGCATTTTATTCGATAAAAAGAAGTATCCAAGGTAAGAAAAGTGAAAACGAAAAAACCGAAAAAACTGAAATAGAAAGTTTTTTTTTTCCGTATAAAGGTGGTGATTTTAAGTTTCACGAAAGTGTAAAAACTCAAAAACTTTTTCCTAATCACGATTTCATAGTAAGGACAAAAAAAAAATGTTTCGAAGTAAATAAGCCATTTTCTTTTTCTTCTTTTTAAAATCTAGCAACAGAATCCAATAAGGCAACTGAACATCAATTAATTTATTTCTAATTAAGAAATTAAGTATAGTAAAACTATTTCTACGATGATTGAAAACGACTGATTAAATTGAAATTAAATTTAAAGCGATACATTGGCGACCAAGAATTAATTAATCAAATTACATGAAGAATTGGTCTTCATTAACTATCCTATTACTGTTGGCAATTTCTTCATCAGCTTTTTAATTCATACGCCCAGTGCAAATCACAATTTATTGATTTTTCGCATTCGATGTAAACAAAGGGAAAGTTAAGTGATTAGCAAAAATTTTGAACTTGAGATTTTGGTGAATCGCCCAATTTTTAACTTTTTTGAATATAGAAAAAAAATCTTTTTTGGATATGATAGCTCAAAAATCTTTTGACAGAGAAGGATGAAATTAGATTTATGGTTTTTACTGCAATTTTCTAAATTTTGAACGAAATCCTATCAGATCAAGTCTGTCTGTCTGCCTGTTCTTACTGTAAAAGATAGCTTCCAAACTAAGAGAAATGTCAATTCGAGTAATCTAAAGTAAGTTAAGACAATATCTATAATAATCAATATAATTAAATAACCGAATTAATTAACGTCTGCCCAGTAAAACTTTAATTGAGAAATAAATGCGTACACAAAGACAAATATTTTATTTTTCTATTTTATAGGGATAATTAAGTCAAAATTTCAAATCTTCTCAAATCTTTTTGACAAATTTATAGGGTAAATTATATATTCACTTGTTAACTAAGCTTCGTCATTAAATTTTTAATACAGAGATTTCATTAGATCATTTTATTTTTTTATAGCCAAACGTTGCCTTTTCTTTTCCCAAAAAAATAATATACAAATTAAGAATTAAAATAGGAAAGTCAAACCTTTATTCCGTTTATTTAGCAAAGTGTCTTGAAAAAAAATATTATAATTATTTTATTATTTTGGAAAGTTTGCACAGCTTTAATGTGAACTTTATTAAAGACCGAGTAAATGCATAAGAAATAAAAAAACATTTTTAACTGAAAACGCAGCAGGGTGTTAATTTTTAAAGGCCAAAATGTCCTTCAAGAGTAATACTTTCAATTTTATTTTTTCCTCCTTTTTTTTATAAGAAAAGCCCTTATTATACATGCAAGATTTTTCCTTGAACGTCCTTTAATCGTATTAGTTTTTAATATTGCTTAAAAACATTAATGCCTTACTTTTAAATTAGATTTTTTTACAGTTATTAACCTTGAACATAACAAAAGAATGGAACTATTTTAATTAAATAAACGAGAAAAATGCATCTAATTTCAGCTGAATTTAGTTGTGAAAGATCCATTTCACACTTCACTCATTAATGTAATTAAAAGTATTTTAAATGGATAAACTTCCAATGGATTTAAAAAAATTATCAAAAGGAACTGACCGTAACAGATAAATCTTATTAAATAAACCTATTAGTGGAAATCTCCCCTTGGTGTTTTTTTTTTTTTTTTTTTCGAATCAAACAAAACTCTTTAAAATTATTTTTACCATAAATATAGCAATAGATACTAATGGGAGCAATCAGAACTAATACATCATCATCTCTATCGAATGGATAATAGTTCTCATCATTATTTGATTGCAAATAATGATGATAATTATTTGCAATCAAATAATAATAATAAATAAAAATTTGACTGAAAATAATGATGAGAATTATTAGCAATAAAATAATCTCTTTTCTGATCTATTATTATCAAAACGCAGCTGCGATAATTAGAATTTTATTTAATTATTTCAATCGTTCTTTAAAGAACGGATTTTAAGAACAAATCTTTAAAATCGTTCTTGAAGAAAAACTGGATTATAACTAGCTTTACATTTTATTTGTATGTTAGATACTTGCAATATGCGTTTTGAGATGGCAATCTGTATGAATGAATAGCTGAATTTTGGAAATTCTGTTGTGTTTTATAGTTTTACTTATTTATGCTGTACACAAATTTTACTTTCTTATTTACCAAATATATATAAAGAATAAGCATTGTAATTATTGAAAAAAATGGCTTTGAAACTTTGGCATATCTTTATTAAATATTTTTAAAAATGAAATTATTTCTGTTCTTTTATAGTTTTTTATGAACAAAACAAAGCGAGACATACAAATTAAATTTGGATAGAGATCTTTACCCTAAAATTACCAATTTCAATAACACCTTTAAAAAAGTAATTTATTCCAGGGGAAATCAAATATAGGCATCTGTCAGATCTATATATGCTAACACATAGACTAAAGACTACAAGTTATGTAGATAAACATAAATTTATGCACATATATATTGATCAAATTTTTTAATGGATTGACCGTAAATCGCTCTATCTATTTGTGTGAATATGAGTCTGATGATTTATGAATACAACAGCCCAAGAGGAAGATTATCAATGATCGATCTTTACATTGAAATTATAGGTTTGTTCTAAGGTTTAAAACAATTCGACAGATAAAAGTACGTCTGTCTGTATGTCTATTAATATTTCTAAGAATATCCAAATTGTAAATATGAATGTTTCATAATTCTGTTCCTCGAACTTCAAATTTTTTTGCGCAGTTCATTGGATATCAGCATAAAATACAGCAAACTGCTAAATAAGACAGTTGCAATGTAAACATTCTTGCTTGCTTGAAATAACTCTATTTATTTAGCAATATTTCGGATATTAGTTTGTTATGAAAATTTCATTTCAATTCCAGTAACAGCCTTTCACTCTTCTATTTAAGTTTAGTGAGTGTGCTCAAAATGGTAAGTTGATGGATGTGAGTTCCTAATAATTTTATAACATTTTGGAAACCAACAGGAATGATATCCCCGAAATCGGAAGCATATTCTCTAATCTATGTAAATAAAACTGAATGTTTGTAATGAATTCATTTTCATTTATAAGTCATCTATATAAATAAAAATGAATGTTTGTCTGTATGTCTCTTATGTGCAGCTGTACCAATGAAATTTTGAATACTTATTACTTGCATTTAAGGGATGGTTACAGACATAGTAGCATTATGTACCCTATATAAATAAAAATGAATGTTTTTTTACATGTCTCTTATGCAGTGTCGTACCGCTCAACCGATGGCAATGAAACTTTGAATACTTATTACTTGAATTTATTTGTTTTTGCTAAAGATGGGAAAAAATATTGCCAACCCTAAAATCTTGAATAAAGTTTGAAGAAAGAATTAATTTTTATTTATGCTTCTGGCTTTATATATTACTCGCTTTCAATGAATATGTTAATTTCCGACACTAAAATAAATATTATTCTTTCTATTATTTCTAATTAAACAAGACAGCTGTTTCAAATTTGAGACAGTGTTTCCAAAATTATTTCTTCTGTGGTAGCAATGCACCGGGTACCAGCTAGTTGATGTATATTTGTGAATTATTTAGCGAATGCCATTGGTGAACAAAGCTTATGAAAGAGCCTAATGGCATTAGATTTTTGGCGATTAATCGTAAGAGTGAGTGCGATTAATATAAAAATGTTAGAAAACTGAATGTGTACTTTTGACTTTTTTGGACATATTGAAACAAGAATTTCACATTTAATCATAATTAAAGACCATCTATCAGATTTTAAGTCATTCAGTTTTTTTAGTTTCATATTTAAATACTTGTAAAAATATGAATTTGACAGATCCTTTGACAGATATGGCTAAAATTCCATAACTATACTTCAGATGTTATAATTGGGAGCCGTATTCTATTAAATTATGCAAGAGATCCTACAGAAAGAGAGTCAACTTCTAAATTTATTTGGTTCCAAATTTGACATCCCTTTATAAAGGATGATTAAAAAAAAATTGCAAGAAGCAGTATTTGGAAAGTAGAAATTGCAGATGGCAATATTTTTATCCAGAGTGGAGAAAAATGGCCTTAGTTGTTTTAAGGGCCGTTTACATGGCCTATACCCCATCTGCAGACGAGCCACGTGCCGCCCTTTGACAGCTCTTGCGATTTTCTGGTCTCTTTGATGACCCGTCGAGTCGGTAAAACTGCCCAGGCATCAAAGAGACCAAGAGGGGTCGAAGGGGAAACGCATCCTCGGGGCTATGGGGGAGTATGGTGCCCCAGTGGGTCGGAGGTCTGATTTATGACCAAATCTGTGAAATGGCCCACCATGGGACCCCGGCTTTAGACCGGACGCTCGAACAGACAGTGTTAATACCGAGACCTGAAACAACTACAGTAATGGCAAAACGTTTAGAGAAGGAGTCTCTCCCAGAGGTGCAAGCCGTGATACGATTTCTATAGGCCAAGAATGTGTGCCCATAAGACATTCACAGACAAATAGTTGAAGTGTAGGGGGAAGGGGGTTGCGAAGCAATGGGTAGGTGGCGAAATAATGTCATTTTTTTGAAGCGGGCAGACAGATTGCTGGGAAGTGGAAGGCCTGGAGCCACCCCCCATGCAGCCCCGATTTGGTTTTCAGTGACTATATCCTTTTCCTGGCATTGAAGAAACACTTATCCGAAACAAGGTTCATATCAGACGGTGATGTCCAAAAAGGTGCCGAGAACTGCCTCGATAACCAGGGACCTGATTAATACCAACACGGGTTTAAAAAATTGGTCCAGCGGTATGATAAATGCCTCAACAAACATGTTGATTATGCAGAGAAGTGACCGCCATACGTATCTTATTTGCCATTTGTATACTGTGTCTATTGTTAATAAACCATTTTTTCTTTGCCTTGTAGACGTTTTTTTATCGTCCCAAGAAGAATTGAATAACTAGCCGAAAACTGATATTCTTGATATTTTGTTTTTGATATTTTCTTATGAACAAGGAATAAAAATACGAATCTGTCCAAAAATATTCCTTAGAAAGGATTTCAGTAATAAAAAATCTCTTTAAAAGTTACAGGCACTAGAAAGAAATAAGAAAACACATATGGTGCAAATAATATTTTATTAAAAAGCTTAAATTACAGCGTGACTGAAGAGAGCGAACATCAAAACACAACAATAAAAACAAATGTCAATAAATAAATAATAAGAGAATTTGTAGCACAGTAATGAAAATAATTTACATAGCAATGAAATACACACAAAAAAATATGATGAATGATTAAGTACTGAAAAACATAGTTACAAAATATCAATTTGTATTTACAAGATATGAAATAAAAAAGATTTGATGTAAAATGAATTGCATTTTGTTGACCTCATTACTCTTAATAAACGTTGTAAATAAAATGGGATTAATTAGAATTAGAATTTCAAATAACCATGTGTCTTCGATTATTTAGACAATGGTTCTTTTATATGTTACAATTTAAACAATGAAAAAGCAACAAATTAATATTTTTAATAATGTGTCCATTATATTACAAATGCTACATTTTCTTATAACAAATTTTCTCCTTTTCACATTTGTTTATGAAATGAACATTAAGATGTTAAATGTTTTTGAAAAATTATGATTTAAAAAAAATATGTTGACATAAAAAATTGTTTCATTCACATTTGTGACTATTATTAATTTAATATTTTTACGTTAACTAGTATTTTAGTATTTAAACTGATTAAACATTCAGAAAATCTCATCAGATATTTAAAATATTTGAGAAAATATAGCGCAAACGTGAATAATCTTTTTCATAATGAAATCAAAGGAAATATTTCAATATTTGTATTTTTTTGTGCAAGATTATTGAAATATATTAGTCTTGAATTTTTCTTATGCACCGAATTGTGGAACAAGCATTTTCAATGCAAAAAATACTGAAATAGTTTTTCTAAGTAATTGTATTATTATTATTTTTTGTCCTTTAAACATTATTATTATTTGTCATTTAAACATTATTATTATTATTATTTGTCATAAAAATTATTATTATTATTATTTTACATTTTTTATACATTGTATTATTATTTTTTTTTCCATTTAAAATCAACAGCTAGTTCCAACAATTTTATTTGGTACTTGTCAAAGCGTTTTTCATGAAACCTGAATAAATATCAGAATGCAACCAATTTAATGAGAACACTCATCAAATACTTAATAACATTTAAAATTTGCAATTAAAATGGTTAAGAACAAGATAACAATGTTTTATAACTAATTACACATCAAAATGAATTAAGAATGGAATCGTTATTTCTGTTTAACAAAAAATGAATTCTTTCATTTGATGTTCGTTCGCAAACTTTTCAATTTTGCAATAGTCTTCTCAAAAATTTGCTAAAATATTTCACTTAAATATATATAAAAATTGAAACTTTCAACTAATAATTTTAATAATGACATATTAAAATCAATAGTAATTTCATAACTGATATATCAAACATAATTTTATAAATGACATGTCAATACAGACGCCATTCTTAAAAATAAAACATACTAAGAATCATATTTACAAAAAAAGTATTAAAGAGCAATATTTACAAAAGAGCTAACCTAGTCATTCCAAGCTCTTGAAGGAAAAAAACCCTGCTAAATTACAAATAAATTAAACATTTAAAAAAGAAATTGATGTAACAAATACTCTGTCACGATTACATTTCATATTTTTTCTTATCTAATATAATTTATCAGTTCTGTTTTAAATAATGGCTGTTAATTTAAGTTTCAACAAAAACGCAGTAAATATATATTTACTGCATATATGTTGTAAGAACAATATGATGATATTTATTACTAACAATACGATTCAAATTACTGTATATATGTAGTAAAAACAAAATGATACTGATTATAATTAACACTGCGATTCAAATGAATTACATTATGGAACATTAATGGAACAATTTTTACAACAGTATTTTCATTAATGGAACAATTAATCATTAAATTAATGTATTTAAATTCGAATTTTACAGACAGAAAAGCAAAATCCCATCGCCAATTTTATACGAAGAATGATTTACTGTATATTTTTGACTTTTGATAAAAATTATTTGAATAATCTAATTCGTAACTTTGCAGGTCAGATAATGTTACAACATACAAAACATTTCTATATTAACTAAAACGAATTTTTAAATAACAGCGGATAAGAAAAACAGTGAAATTAGAATATTTAATATTCAATGTCCAAACAAACATGAAGATTCTTATTGAGGCTTTCTTTTAAATTGATATTGAGTTTGATAAGTTTTTACATTCCATTTATATATTGTATAGAAAAAAAAAAACAGACCAGAAAAATTTATACAGAATTTCTTTAACACATTATTCCGAACAATGATTCAAAATAGAAATTTCAAGTTCTTGTCAGAACAATATCAAAATAGTCCTTGCCAGACAATTTAGATTAAAACACATGAACTAGTTAAAAAATAAATTAACTGATAAATTCAGATAACTAAATATATGAAAAATTAATATTTGCGTTGGTTTTAGATTATATTTATCATGTTAATCGATTTTAACTTTTGAATAGTAGAACCTTTTAACCGTCAGTGTTGGCACAAAAGTCCGTTATTTGTTCTGTTAATTCATTATCTGGTTAGTGAAGAATTTCTCTATTTATCATTTAATTCATTATTTAATCACTGAAGAAATTTTCTACTTATCATTTAATTCATTGTTTAATCAATAAATTATTCTTTACTTCTCATTTAATTCATTATTTAGTCAATAAAGGAATTCTCTAATTATAGTTTATTTCTCTACTTATTATTTGGTCAATAAAGAAATTCACAACTCATCATTTAATTCATTATTTAGTCGATTAAGAAGTTCTCTACTTATCATTTAATTCATTATTTTGTCAATAACGAAATTCTCTGTATCATTTAATTTTTTATTTAGTCAATAAAGAAATTCTTACGTATAATTTAATTCATTATTTAGTCGATTAAGAAGTTCTCTACTTATCATTTAATTCATTATTTTGTCAATAAAGAAATTCTCTACTTATTATTTAATTCGTTATTTAGTCGATAAAGGAATTCGTTACATAATACTTAATTCATGCCTGAGTAAATAAAAGAAATCAGTTTGTACACATAAATTTTAAAGAATAAAACATTGCTGCCATTTTGAATAGCTAACAAACGTAAAAAAGCAATGCAATGAGTTTATTTAAGTAAAGAATTTGGTAGCTATGATGACAAATATTGCCTTTTTACTTAAGACATACAGCTAAATATACACATGAAACAGATACTTTGCCATTATTAACAACAACAACAACAACAAAAAAAAAAAAAAACAGCAAAGCTAATTTTACCAAACGAAATAATAAATAGAAGCAATTTTCTTTGGTCTTTTTTTAAGATTTTTTTTTGCCTTATAATTTTAAAATTAGTTTTAATTTTTAGGCATAATTTGTCTATTAATAAATTAAAATTTCTAGTTTTTTTATTTCAGTTCATCAATTCATAAGCTGTCAGTTATTTATTATAATCTTCGCTACTGATCTTTTAATTAAAAAATTTCCATGCTCATAAAATCTTTAATGAGATTTTTTTTATTTGCGTCTTGAAAAAAATACTTAAAAACTTACAGCGGCAACTTTTTATAGGTTGTCTTATTCAAGCCTATTTTTCAATTCTTTTAATTTAACATTAATTAAAATTTATTATTATAATTAATATCTAATACATAATTTAAGACAAACAAGTAAGCATAATAATATATAACCAAATATTGCATTAAAAAAATATGAAAAACTGCATTTGCAAACTAAGTAAGAGATTGCAGAACCTTCACTTCGTGGATGAAATTAATAAATAATTACAAGTAAGCAAAATAATGGGCAACCGAATATTGAATTAAAAAAAAGAATGTGCAAAACTGCATTTGGAAACTAACAGAACCTTCATTCCGTGGATGAAAATTATGATTTACACACATATATACTGAAATGGGTGATAAATTTGACACTATTTGGGTTCTACTAGGAATGGATTGTTACATGATTTCCCATGCGGATTTCTTTCCTCATTTGCTGATACCGAACCGCAGGCCTTTGCCAGCTATGCGAATTTGCCGTTGCCTTCTGGTCTTGGCCAATGCTTTCAGCATGTTGACCAGCTGGGCAGCAGTGTAATCTCGCTTTTTGATGCCTGTGGAAACAAACAAACAAACAAAAATACGGTGATACAAAGCAAAAATTGCATTCAGAACACAATAAATCATGCCTTTTTGTATTCCCCCTTTGAAGGGCATTTATTTCTTAGATGTGCTTTTAGTGGTATGTTAATAAGTCAGTAACAGTCACTAAACATAAGTGATCACTTTTGTCTAGCGGATATGTTATACGACTGAAACACCTCGTCCCTTGGCAGATTCAGTCTCCCCATTGGCTCGACACCACAATATAAAACTATCCGCCACATTTGGTGACCTTGGATAATCAAAACGCGCTTCACTCGCCACAACGCTTGGCGCTAAGAAACACGTTTCTGGCTCGCCATAGCGTTTGGTGCTATAAAATCATTCGTCTCTTCGCAGACTCACTGGTGGGGGAGTATTGTAGGGGTATCTTAATAAGCTAGTAACAGCCACTAAATATTAGTGATCATTTTTTTCTAGAAGATATGTTACACTGCTACAAATCGTAAGGCCTCGAGTTCGATCCTTGACGGAATTCAATCTCCACATTGGAGCGACACCACAATGTAAAACTATCTGCCATATTTGGTGACCTCGGACAATGAACACACTCCTCGCTAGCCATAATGCTTGGTGCTATAAAATCATTCGTCTCTTCGCAGACTCACTGATGGGGGAGTATTGTAGTGGTATCTTAATAAGCCACTAAACATTAGTGATCACTTTCGTCTAGCGGATATGTTAAGAGGCTGCAAATAGTAAGGTCACGAGTTCTATCCTTGGCTGAATTCCATTCTCCACAATGGCGTGACTCTACAATAAAGCGCTGTCACATACTGATAGATATAAAAAAAATATGGCCAGGATAGCCTGGTAGATAGGGTTTTCGATTCATATCCCTTGAGTTGTTAATTAATTCTGCCGAAGACACCCGTGAACGTGGTGACTGGTGCACGTTTAAATGCGTTGTAGCTATAAAGTCCTCCAAAGCTAGACAATACTACTGGGGGTAATGCCGGATCAAAGGAGACAGTTCTCTAATAATTCATGTATAAATTACGATCGGGAGATGAGTGAATGAAATGCATGAAGTGTGCACCGTCAAAAGGGTTATGACGTATGCGCAGTTAAGATGTCCTCATTACTTTAGATGGCTCTACTGAAACAAGAGAAGCTAAAACCTTGGTTGAAATTCAGCTGATTTAATCAGCAGAAGTCCATGACAAAAGCTATAAACAACAACAATTGATAGATATATGTTAATATCACAAAATTTGACTATCAATAAATAATGATTGTGACAATGATTTGGATGTGATTGTATTCTATGTTTTCCTTAGGTATTTGTGTTCATTTGAAGGACATGCGAACTGCACCGATGATGGCCAGGTGCTTTAAAAAAAGTTTAGTTTAGGTATATTAAAGCAATACTAGGGCTATTTTGGGATGGACCACATCATTTTGATCCGCGATCAGATGGCGAGGGTGACACTTGAATTGGCACCCCCTATCCAAACTTCCATAGTAGAAGGAGGACGTTTGGCCCGTTTGGACATTAACGTGCACCAGACCCACTTACACGGCAGTTCTTCGGTGGAATTGAGCCTCGAACCTTCCGGTTCCGAAGCCAAGATCTTACTACCAGCCCACCGTGGCCCAAGAATAAACATAAATATGAAAAGAGATTGCAAAGAAATGAATACATTTCCAAAGCGAATGGGACCTCGGTAACCGATTCGTACGGCTTTGAACTCGAGATTAGAAACAGTGGTCTCGATTTCTAAGCCCAGTGTCACTAAGAATAAGTCGTATATGCAAGCTTGGTGAACATTAAATTTGATGCCACATGCCATATGCTCCATCGTTAATGTGATGTGGAAGTTTGGGGAACAGAATATTAGCTCAGGTGTCTTCTTCGTCATTTCATCAGGCTTCACAATTACAAAGACAGTCTTCATCTGTTCTAACTTTTCTTTCGAGTGGAGCATTGATTAAACTAAATTGAAACTACATCTTCATATACTTAGGGGAATTAGAGGCGTCAGAAATAAAGGCTCTGTTTAGAATTCAAATATTTATTAGAATCATACTTTTCGAAATATGTGGTCTAAAGCGAGTTTATTTCGAATTTTTTGACGATTACTATATTTTCTATATACTATGTATACAATAAAGTAAAAAAAAATATGAAGGATAATGTATATACGATGGTTGGAACTTTAATAGTGGCAACTATTCATTTTCATGGAATGCAAAAGCGATTCATGTCCCCATGTTTTACAGTCCTTCAATATAGTCGCCAGAATTGGGCATAACCCGTTACCAACGATGTGGAAGTCACAGAACACCTGTAGCAGCAACTGTTGACAGCTCGAATGGACCGATCTACTAGCGCAAGAATCACTGGACGGTCTGTTGTAGGGGAACGCTATGCTTTAAGATGACACCACCAAAGTCGTACGCGAGAATCAGCATAACTTACATATACCTGTAGTTTTGAAGAAATTTCAAATGTCTTGGTGACCCGTAATGACACCATTCTTTTGATTGGCGTTTCTATTTTGGCTAGTACGATCTGCTCCAAATCTCACCATTGTAATTATACTGCTGCACAACCTCTGCTGTTGTAATTTCAATTCTAAAGATGGGTTCACACGAGACTAACTATGGCGAGCAATATAAGATCACGCCTACTTCCGGGAAATCACGTGACCACAACGGGACAAACGTCGGCCATTGTCCCAACGACGTTGTCTCAACTGTTCATACGAAGACAATACAGGGACAACAGCAGAGAGGCAAGTAGACCGCAAGCTAATAACAAAAGGATCGGTTCTTCGCTTCACTCCGCATGCGCGTGACGTAGAAGGACGAGTCTTTTTGATGAAAGGTAAGGTAGGTATGTAGCCAACGTGTGATATACGTGACATTCTTTGGTTTGGCTGCGTGGCGTTTTCACAATACTGTTGCCACTATTAAAGTCCCCACCTCTGTATTTTAAAGTATTTAGAAATTTAAAAAACATTATTTTTTGGTTCTATAAAGATCAAGACCTTCCCTCAGCATTTTATTTATGTAAATACCTACTTTTAGCAAATGCTATAATAAGGCGTAATGCCGGAGGGAATCTTTCAATAAAATTAAGGTATCCGACTACGTTTGAAGGGAAAAAATGTTTAAAATTGGTTATTTAAAAAAATTTTAAAACTATAGTTTTTAGATGTATTATCAATTATGATACAAAATACTATAAATACAAAAAAATTATTTGAAAATACAATATATTTTGAAGAAAAGGAAAATGTGCAGTAAATTTTAATGAAATTGAACCAAAACGGTTAACACTCTTCACAAAATGGTAATGCTGCAAATTCATTTTTCTTCGTAAGCAAATTATAGAATATAATGATGAATGAAATGAACCAAAATCTGAGAAAATCTTTGAGATGCAAAGAAGTTATGGGTAAATATATATATATATATATGCATTTCTTCCAACAATTTACAACTTCATTTTTTCCTAAAAACACCTATAAAGGAAAAAGTATTTCACCAACAATAAAACTCTTGTTTCATTTCATTGCCCATATTATTTAAAACACACGCTGAAATATTTATATAAATATCCCTATTAGTTTTTGAGGTGTCTTGTTAACGATGGAGAATTTTTATGAAAAATAAAGTTTTAAGGCAATTGAAGTGAAAGACATATTTTAGCTGAAAAATAGGTGACCCTGGATGATAGTTTTAGCCTTCCGTTTCCTAGAAAAAATAAATTACTTTGGAAAGAGAAATATCTGAGCTATAAGAAATAACAATAAAAAAATTTCGTCTATGTAGTCGATAATCAGTGCTTTTAATGTAGTTGAATACCTTAAAATTTTAAAATACGACCTATTAATGACAGGTAAAAAATCTTGCAGAATCGCTTTTTGAAAACAAAAAGGCCAACTGTAAATGAATGCGTCAAATTTTAAAGCCAATTGCTAGAGATTTTCTATTTAATAAAATTTTCATATTCATCACTTAATTAATATACTGAATAAAATATTATTTGTAGAAAATTATGATCAAACTTTTCCCAGAGTTTTAGAATAATTAAGTCACTTTGCTAATTTGTTTTGTTTCTTCCTTAAAACTTAATTAAATGTTGCAGACTGGGTATTTAACGGTATTGCCTTTAATTTATCGCCCTCCATGTATCTGAAAATAAAACTTTCGCTGTTTATTAAACTAAATATTCATGTTAAAATCTCTTTATCTCATATTCCATAAGGAAATAACACGTCTGTGCACTTAAATTACATATTTAATTACTGTGATAAAATTAATGCATTAGATTTCACGACAGCAAAGTCATTTCTAAAAGGCAATTTGCTTAAATATTTATTAATATTCGCTTAATAATTATTTAAAGATAGAATTTTCAGAATTCTGTAAATATTTCTCATTTATATTTGCAATGTTTAGAATCATATTGAATTTTTGTTCTTCAACGATTTTTTTCTTTCAAAATTAATTTTGGAGAAACTGAAAAATGCCATCGCTATTTATATTCCGAAAAAAATAATAATAACAATTGCTTAAATTTCTTTTGTATTCTTGGGATATGTTTGATTTATACTATAGCTAATATGCTAAAAGAGTCACATTTCAAATCCAATGGCTTGAATTCCATGGATCCTTTTGGCAAAGATTCTATGTAATTATGTACATTAATATTATTACAATTCTGTGATGTTGTCTTCCATAACAGTTAGTTCCATCGTAGGAAAGACCACTTTAAGATCAGCTCTATAGGATGTTAATCGGACGCCGGATCAATGATCTACAAATTTAGTGACACAATGGATGACACTGGAATCATCAGGAATTTTGGCGACAGGACCAATAGGAGACTAATTATATTGAATGTTCAAGAATATTCTCCACACCACGCCACACCAGCAAGAGGATTTTTGGCCTGACAGATTTAACGTGCAACAGACTCCCTCTCACGACGGTTCTTCGGTGGAATTGAGTCTGAAACCAGAAACTCTCCGTTTCCGAAGCCGAGACCTTACCACCAGGCCACCGCGGTCCTACTAATGTTTGGAGACAAGAATTGAATCAATATCGAGTCGTGTGTGGAGTAGCCTATCGTGTAGTAGTGAGTCGTCGGCTGGGAACAAATAAAGCGAGGAGATAATGGAAAATTGCAGACGTTTGAAGAGACCGCAGAGATTAGCTACGCAGATACCCTCTTCCTGCTGAGTTTACCTTAAGATCCTGAGGATACCTTAATCGTTACAGTTAGAAACGCCTGAAATATTTTCCCCTAAATATATTTTAATCTATTCTTAAGGTATCCGACAACGTTAAAAATACTGGTTATCGACCACACAGGTGAATTTTTTTTTTATTTCTTGTAGTTCAGACTTTTCTCTTTCCAAAACAGTTTTTCTTTTTTAGGAATAGTAAGACCTGATATATCATCCAGGTTCATATACAAAATTTGTTTTCAATTTCAACTTACTCAACATTTTAATTTTCATGAAAATTCTCCACCATTAAAATGATATCTCAAAATCTAATAGAGGTATTTACATAAAAATTTCAGATTGTCTTTTAAATAGTATGTGCAATGAAATGAACCAAAAGTTTTATTGTCGGTGAAATTCTTTTTCATTTATAGGGGTTTTTAGAAAAATTAAGTTGCAACTTTATGGAAAGAAATGCATATATACGTATGTTTATACCCATAATTTTTTTGCATCTCAAAAATTTTCTTAGTTTTTGGTTCATTTCTTTCATCACTATATTCTATAACTTGTGTACAAAGAAAAATAGGATTGCTGCATTACAATTTTATGTAGAGTGTTAACCCTTTTGGTTAAATTTCATTAGAATTTGCTTCATATTTTTCTATTTCTCAAAATATATTATATTTTGAAATGGTTTTGTTGTATTCATAGTATTTTGTATTAAAGTTGACAATACATCTAAAAAGCATAGTTTTAAATTGTTTTTAAATATTCCAGTTTTTTAAATTTTTTCCTTCAAATGCAGTTGGATACCTTAAATTAATTCTAAACGTTTTTAAATGTATTTTTGATGAAGAATACCCAAATAATATAAAAATCGACGCACAGCGATTTGCCACCTACCGTTATGCATGGTGTTATCCATATTTTTCTCTTCGTTTCTGTAATAGGGAATGTCTTCGGCAGCTGAACTTCCATAGCGTTTTTTCCACCAATAAACATTATTCAAAGCTGTTAGATCAGCGGGCACAAATCCCTCTAAAACAGAAAGAGAAAAATGAAGAAAGCGTTATTATTATCACTTGAGAGCTTAATGTCGTTTTGGCTTGAGGTTTTTGAAGCAATTTGAAGAAAATAAATTGTAGAGGTCTCAAAAGGCATAGGCAAGAAATTGGCGATTAATCCATTTACATTTTATTTTGGAATCGGCTTTCATGGTATACTTTTTTGAAATATTTAATGCCTACTAATGTAGTTTTACTTTGGATTCGGTTTTCACAGTTTAGTTTTTCCATCTATCTTATGATAATATAGTTTTATTTTGGAGTCGGCTTTCACTGTATAGCTGTTGAATTATTTATCATCTGTTGTAGTTTCTATCTTGGAAATCGCACTGCATTGCCTAAATTTAGCAGTGTTTTTTGAAAATAAACCAAACAAGTTAAAATAGTGTTTGTTTAATCGAAAAAAAATGTTGTTTCATGGATAATTTCAACTAAATAAATAAGGTTATTAGAAAATAATACAGAAGGCTGCTTCATTTGACAATTTAACACCAACTAAATTTACAATTTAATTACCAAATTATGCATTCTTTGAACTTTAAAAAATTGTCTTGATTAATTTAAGACAATTTTAAACTGGTTAATCATTAATCAATTCCAAATGGTTTGGTACAAACACGCGATTATCAGATTACGCAAGAGTCGATATTTAGAAAAACGATGTGTATTTTATTTACTTCGAGTTGGTCTCAAAATCGGTCGAATTCCATATATATATATATATATATATATATGGAATTCGAC
>JAPMOQ010015762.1:963503-981450 GCA_026543055.1 Argiope trifasciata | reverse complement strand
ATATTGGGTTGTTCGGAAAGTCATTTCGTATTTTTGTGTCAAAATGAAAAGAAATTTTCGTTTAATGAATAAATTATTTATTAAATTATAAAATTGCCATTCTGGTCTAATACCTTTTCCCATATTTTTGGTAGTAACATGATTACATGCTCATAAAAGTTTTGGTCTTTGCTGTAAAAAAAACTGATCGAGGTGGTTTTTGGCCTCCCCATTTGAAGGAAAAATTTTGCAAATCAGTTCTGGTACTGATGTACTGTTAACACATCTTCTCCACACATATTGGCTAATTTATTTCTGGCTTGACAGCATTTTTACCTTTTATATAGCAAAAAAGAAAAAAATGACGAAAATGCTGTTTATTGCTCTCCATATTTAAAAGGGCACCATCCAAAAACTACTGCGAAGAATCAGCTGCACTTTTTCACACTCAAGCCTTGCTATATCAGCTCTTAAAACATAAAATGATTTTGCGGTTTAAGTATGAAATTGGGTGCGAAAAATACAATTAAATCCTCTGTCGGGAAAAAACGAAATTACTTTCCGAACAACCTAATATATTCGATTTATTCTAGAATATTAAATAAAATAGCAGTTTATCGCATTATTTTTTTATGCCGTACATTAAAATAGTTCTAAAAAAATTTCACTTTTTGAAATAATTTCTAAAATTTTTCGTGGATTTTTATAGCTTTACAGAACGTGTTTAAATCTATACTTATAATAAAGCTCAATGTGTGTGTTGTGTGTGTGCGTGTGTGTGTGTGTGTGTGCGTGTGTGTGTGTGTGTGTGCGTGTGTGTGCGTGTGTGTGTGTGTGTGTTGGCGCTCTACAGGCCAGACCGTTGGACCTACAGCTACCAAATTTGGTACATGTATACCTTGGAGGTTGGGAATGTGCACCTCGGAGCCCTTTTTTCGAATTTTTAATTAGAATTTAAATTAATTAAAATTTAAGCGAAATTTCGACGTTTTTCCGTTATAACTTCCGAAAATATAATTGAACAAACATCATTTTTATATCAATTTAAAGATAAAAAAATTAGCTTTCTAACGGTATCAGATTTTTTTAATTTATAATGTAAGCTTCTATTTTTAACGAATTTTTAAAGAAATATTTTAACCATGTTTTTAGCACGTGACTGGATAAAATAAAAGAATGCCGGAAGTTCAAATAAAAAAAACTATCATCGCAAAATAAATCTAAAGAAATGATACTTTTAGCACGTGACTGGATAAAATAAAAGAAACAAAAAATGTGATATTTTCTAAAAAAATAAATGCAACGCAAAGGTTTCTATAATCTTTTGCAATATCCAAATCTTTTTATTCAACAAATCTTTTTTATTTATGGTAAACCTGATTGAATTTAGACAGGATATGCATTAAAATCCCGACTTAATGGCATATTTCTATAATCGTTTACAATATCTGTATCATTAATTCAATATTATTTTTTTCTTTTTCGCTTTCTTAAAAAAAAACATATTTAATATTTTGGCAGCATCACGGAAAAAAACATTTTTAATTTCAGGCCAATCAATGCACGGAATTGCTTCAAGGCTAATGAATATGTGACTTAATTGAAAATTTTAGAACGCATTACTCATGGCGAACCAGCTGGTCGCCAAAGGCGGCTAGTATTTAATACATTAATCAAGACATATTCGATAATTCTAGAGGAGCAGTAAAAATAATTAATTTATCACATGCTGGTTACTACAAAAAATATTTTTTGTAGTGTAAGGAATTTTGTAATAAATATATTTACAAAAGATATTTTCTGAAGCATTTTTATATAGAAAGAAAAATCCAATTTCTAGAATTTCTTTTTTTTCTATACAGTACATTAAAAAGGTTCTGAAAGAATAATCTCATTTTTTGAAATAATTTCTAAAATTTTACACATTTATTTTTGCGCAACATACTCGCTACTCTTTAATATATCAATAAAAACTTAACAAAATATTCGATTATTCTAGTCTTAATTAAAAATTGCTATTCTAGAGTACTAAATAAAAATTTTAATTTTTACTACAAAAAGTCAGCATAAACTATTTCCCTAAATCTTTTCATACAAATGTAAATCCATTAATACTGAGATTTGAGAAGAAACACCAATCTAGAAATTTTTTTTTTCAGTGTTGTACAATGAATTAAAAGAATTCTGAAAAAAATAACCTCCCTTTTTGTGATAGCTTCTAAAATTCTTCGTGAACTTTTTTTTCTAGCTTTACCCAACATTTAAAAAAAAAATGAGGAGAAACATCAATCTAGAAACATTTTTTCCTTTGTTGTACAGTGCATTAAAAGAATTCTGAAAAAAAAATAATAATAATCTCTCTTTTTGAGATAACCTCTAAAATTCTTCGTTAACTTTTTTTCTAGCTTTGCACAACATTTTAATAAAATTTATATGAACAAAAACGTTAAAAGTTTATTTTGTTTATAAAAATAAATCACTCACTCACCTATAGACCACGGGTGGGCTTGATTCGGGAAATAGGTGATCACCGGCGGTGGTGGTCGGGGTTGGACATTAGTGGCCATTGCCACAACCAGAAACAAAACATTCAAAAAATGCATGTCGGACGACAGTCGTTGCTCGCAGCGGCAAACCGAAGCTAGTGAGATGGTGATGCGAAAGCGAATGAGATTTTATTCAGACGCGCGTCTTTAAAAAAAAACAACATTGAATGTAGGCGGAGTTACTTGCGCGCGCTTTTGACGTCAAACTCAACTTCAACGAAACGCGTCTTCCTGAGGGATGGCTTGATTGGCCAAATGAGATAACTGCGCGGGTTTTCGAGGGATGATTATGAAGTGAAGATGAAATCGAAAATTTGGTTTAAATTAAACTCTGCTCAAGGCATAATTAAGTGAATGAATGAATCACTCAATTGTATATCAGTGGAAGCAATGTCAATACATCCCAAACTAACAACGCATCCTGTTTGTAATTAGTTTGTAGTAAGAACACTGAGTAAAATTGAGTTCCATATCCGTAATTTTATTAAATTCTATTGAATAACTTAAACGGCCAAATAGAAATCAATAGCTATCGATAAATTTTCATTTTTTTTTCTTAATGATTTTTTTTTCTTAATGATCTTGTTTGGCATTCTGAGGGAAATTTTTTAACAAAAGATACAGCGAATTTTTACTTTTCTGAACTTTAATCTCTTCAGCCATTTTGGTACGAAAATAAAGACATTAAATCGTGTGTTGATCTTTAACAAAATTATTTATAATTATTCTTTTTATTCCCCAATTTTGACAAAATAGTTTTTGGCTATCTATTTTTCATATTTATTTTTCTTGACAACAGGAAAGAAAAACTGTTTGTTCAGAGGCAAATTTTTAAATAAAAGAGTCATCGACATTTTTCAAAGACATCGACATTCAATCTCTTTAGCCATATTGTTACGAAAATGAAGGCGTTGAATCGTGAGTTGATATTTACTCAGTTATTCATAATTCTTTTTATAGTCAGATTTTGACAAAATGTTTTTGGTTATCAATTATTTTCCATATTTTTTTCTTAACAAAGAAAAGAAAAAATGTTTATCGTTCTCTAGAAAATTTTCAAACAAAAGAAACATTGAATTTTTAGTTTCCTGAAACTCAATCTCAGTACAAAAATGAAAGCATTGAATCGTGAGTTCATATTTACACAATTATTCATAATTCTTCTTTTTATAATCAAATTTTGTTGAAATAATTTGGGCTATCGATTATTTTTCATATTTTTTTCTTAACAATAGAAAAGAAAAATGTTTATGGCTCTCTAGCAAATTTTTAAACAAAAAAAAAAAAACATTGATTTTTTTATTTTTCTGAAATTTAAACTCTTTAGCCATTTTGGTACGAAAATGAAGGCATTGAATCGTGTGTTTATCTTTAATACAATTATTCATACTTCTTTTTATTTCCCAATTTCGACAAAATATTTATGGTGATTTGCGTTAAATTAATAATGCTTTGTGTGAACTGAAAATTTGTAATTCGCTTGTAATAAGAGCATTGACTACAATGGTGCCGAATTCTGCAAGTTCATAAAGTTCTACGGAATAATTTAAGCGGGAAAATAAAAATATGAAAAATTATCAATAACTATCTATAATTCTTCTTATTTTTTTTTAACAACAGGAAATGTTTATTATTCTGAAGGAAATTATTAAACAAAAGAAACATTGAATTTTTATTTTTCTGAAATTCAATCCCTTCAGCGATTTTGGTGCAAAAATGAAGCCATTGAATCGTGTGTTGATTTTTAACAATTATTTATTATTTTTCTTTTCATTTCTGAATGTCGTCAAAATATGTTTAGCTATCAATCATTTTTCATATATTTTTCTTAACAACAGGAAATAAAAATTGCTGATGATTCTGAGGGAAATTTTAAAGCAAAAGAAATATTGAATCTTTATTTTTCTGAAATTCAATTTCTAGTAATTTTGATACGAAAATGAAGGTATTAAATTGTGTTTTGATCTTCAACATAATTACTTATAATTTTACTTTGTCAATTTTGTCAAAATAGTTTTGGCGATTTGAGTTCGATTGATAAGGATTTTTGTGATCTGAAAATTCGACATTAAATAAGAAACAAAAATTTAAGTCAATACAAACAATTAAGTCAGTATCTAAAAGCTAATTTTTGAATTAAGGGTTCACTATTCTAAAAAGTTCCTAAAGCTTGTTAAAAAAACTGAACTAGCTTTGAAAATTCTACAACAGACTATTCGCAATATAATTAATAATTTTTTAACAGTGAAATTCAATGAATTATTTCTATAAATTTTTTATTATAGTAATTGTTTCTATTTATGTGCAATTTGAATTTGGTCATAATAACATATCCTGTTAACAATAAATAAAAAGATTGCTACTTAAAATTGATATTCTGAAATTCCATTGATTTTTTTTGTAAATAGTTAGGAATTTCTAAAAATATCCCGTTAATATATAATCCCACTTTGATATGATGTTAAGATTACTTGTATATAAGGCTCATAATATTTTAGGCAGATTCCCTTTTTTCTAAATATATTATAATTTTTCCTATTGAATGATTTGGTATGCATCAAATCTGATAATCTTATATACAAGTAAATCTAAAATGCTCGATCCTTCTGCTTTGAATCATTATGAGTCAGGAGGATTTAACCCTTTATTTACCGAAGATACTTTAAAGCAGTGCTCCGCAACCGGTGTGCAGCGGCACACTGGTGTGTCATGAGCCAGATACAGGTGTGCCTCGGTCAAAGTATTTGACATTTTACAATTTTTTCATCATGTATTTAATACACGACATTTTTTTTCATAATAATATCTATTTTTCTAAATATACTATAGAATAAATATTATAACTAAATAATTATTCAATGGTCTCCTGGTGAGAACAGTTGAAAACTCATAGTGTGTTGTGTAAACACCAATGCTTCAGCAGAAATTTGATCAATATATTTATTCCATTAATACGGAACAATATGTTTGGATTCGAAATCCTTTTGTAACCAATGCAATAAATTCTACGGAAGCACTGCCTCTACAAATTCGAGAGGAATTTACAGATTTAAATAATGGCATTTTAAAATTATACTTCTCCGAAGTTCCATTAGATGTTTTCTGGATTTACGTTAAAAAAGACTATCCTCACATTTCCTACAAAGCAATCTTAACATTACTTCCATTTTCGACAACATATTTATGAGAGCAAAGTTTTTTAACTCTTGTATTAATTAAAAATGATAAGCGGTCATGCTTAAAAGATCTTGACCAAGAACTTCGGGTCGGGGTGTCAAATATTGAGCCGAATATAAAACTTTTGTGTTCATTGAAACAATCGCAGGTATCACATTAATAATTATTATGAGTGCGTAGAAATAAATATGTTACGGTTTTATGTATGTATACTTTTCAAATAAAAAACAAATATTTATTGTAAAATTTGTGTATCAATTAATACCTATATGCTTCAGCTTTTGGTGTGCCGCGGAATTCTAGAAAGAAATAAGGTACGTCGTAGGTTGCGGAGCACTGCTTTAAAGTACTGTTTAAATCTGGCTGATTTCTCAGTCTGTTTTTTTCTAACCGTAAGAGAACATAAAGAGAGTATTTCCAATTGAGTATGATATTGTAGAGAGTATTTATTATTGTAGATATGTCACTGCATATGTCTTGCCATCTATATACCCTATACTAATATATAAGTGTGAAATTTTGGATGGATGGGTGTTTATTACTCAATCACGCCAGAACGGCTGAACCGAACAAAGATAAATTACACAGAGGGATAGAACATAGGCTGCTTTTTATTCCGTTCATTGAGTGGTTCCTTTCTTATTCATTAAAAACTAACTTTCGCCCCAAAAAGCTGAGGCCAAATCCCACCAAATATGAGGAAGGCTCCAGATTTTTTTCCCTCAACCGATATGAGGTTAGGCTCAGTAGAATTTCAGCAGATTATTTCAAAAGATTCTATTAATTTTCTTCGTGTTTGATGTATTTAAAATCAAATGTTGTTAATGAATCGAACTTTCCGATTCATTCTGAAGTACTTTTATATTAAAAGAAAA
Source organism: Argiope trifasciata (assembly GCA_026543055.1). NCBI lineage: Eukaryota > Metazoa > Arthropoda > Arachnida > Araneae > Araneidae > Argiope > Argiope trifasciata. The sequence continues at coordinate 974,873 of JAPMOQ010015762.1, read as the reverse complement.
CGGAAAAAAGGAAATAAAAAATTTCGAATCTGCATTGCGTTACCCCCAACTGGCGCAGGAAAGTTCAGACATGTGCATTTCGTCAACTGACATTGAAAGTTCGAGTGTGATCGTTGAAAACTGTGTTTTCATTTAAATTAAAAGTTTAAAAATGATGTGTATAATATTGTTGTAGTTATCTCAATCTCGTTCAATAATTAAAATAGATTTGACCTGATTTTAAAGAAATACGGACTGGCTGTTTTGTTTTATTCTGGGTGTACAGTGTTAATAAATTGTTTTAGTTATTGATTTATCATTATTTGATAGTGTTTAGTACATATACATCAAAATTACCATGCGAACAGAGTCACGGGTAATAGCTAGTTGTTACTATTTAATTATTGTAGTTATGAAATAAAAATTTAATTTATTAAATTCTGTTGCAAATTAATTAAATTAATTGAGTTATTTCAATTAATTCAATTTTTTAAAATCTTTTTTGGATTTATTCTTGGTAAAACTTAAATAATGGTTCAAAAATAAATTTAAAATACCGATATTAAAATAATTTGGCAAAAAAACGAATTAAGATGCCGCCCAAACTTTAATATACATGGTTAGCTATATATTAACCTACATCACTACAAAAAAACCCTCTAAAATGAAAAACAAAATTGACTATAATAATTGTTCAACAAGTCGTCATAACGTGACATGTATCAAATTGTTTTCGTATCTGTCACTGATTTGGGAGTGAAGTTTATCGTTTTATTTATGACAGACAAGAAATAAAATAAAATTCAGGACTGTCTCAATGAATTATGGGCTTTCATGAGAATAAAAACATAACCACAATATTTTAAAACTACGTTCATTTTTTTGTAAGCAGCGTAGAAACAGTTTTTTTTTTTCAGCAAGTCTTTTATTTATCTATTTTTTAGATGAAGGAAGAAAAATCAACAGGAGTAGTTCATAAAATTTTCAATTACAATAATTAATTGGATAAAATTAACAACATACTTTGGGCGAATGATTAAGTTGAAAAATAAGATGTTATAAGCATAATATAGAATAGATATTAGAAATGTAAAGTAAGATCGATAATTTAAACAAATATAAAAATTCTGAGCCCTTAAGAATTAACAGAAATAAATATTATGTAATGATCATAATTTGAATTAATGGATTTGTGGCGGTGGTGGATCTAATGCCACTTGGAATAATTTTCGGTAAGAAAGGTTGTCCGGTTTTCTTTCTCCATCAAAACAAGAACAGCAATTAACGCTTGCATAAACGTCCTGCAACTTTACATTGCCACTTTGAATCATTTCAAATCTAGTTCAACTAGATGGGCGCCTTATTTCCAGGAATCAGCAGTTTAGTGGGTGGAAAAATGATTAAATCATTGCTTCAGTGCTCTTTCGCTTTTATTTCGTTGGGTGTCTTTTTTTTGTGGGGGAGGGGGAGATGAGGGAGGTCAACAATGAAAACAGAGTCTGTATCACAGCAGCGCATGATATCTAAACATTGATTGCTACAATAGTAGATATTATTGTTGAAGGTGAAATGTGCTCGGAATATAACTCGGGACCTTTGGATCGGAAGCCTAGTAACATAATCACTGGACAAAAGCAATTGCTCAGTCCCGTAGTTGTTATCTGGCTTATTAAGATATCACCACACTATGCTTGATACTTTGAAACAAATTTTAGTCACATGTGGTGAAAACTTAACCCATATCAAATTGTTAGATTTTTATAAAGTGTATAAATAACAAAACACTGAAATAAGAAATTACAAACGCCCACTAAGAGTTAAATATCAATTTGAAATTCTCTAAGTTATTATCACCCTCGGTGGGCACCTCGAAACGAGGATGAGATGCTTCCGGAATAGAGGTTGGATCTCGCCAACCCTGTGGGCACTGTAAAAGGTGGGATTTCTGTCCCTTCCATGGATGATGGGACGTACTTCCTACGGAGAGGGTTGTACCGTGACCGGTGATGGCCCTTAGGACTCAGCCACAGTTCTCGCTAGTGTTGCTGTAGCTGCGGTCCGATCATTCAGTCGTTGTGTGGTTAATCCGTGTGCCTTAGTGGAGGTCAGTGATATGACTTCTCTAAGTTATTAAGAACACAAAAATCGAAAGTCATGGAGATAACTTTCTTATTACAAAGGTGATTATGTTATATAATGTTTTCTAAAGCAAATTTAGGTTTAAATATCATATTTTTGCAATCAGGTATTAAAATTTGAGTTAGGACAGATGTATTAACGCCTCATTTTAAAGCATGACTAATACTATTTCGGAATGGACCTAGTAGTTGCGAACCAGAATCAGGTAACGAATGCGATACCTGAGCTGGTGCTACCTCACCACAGTTTTCCACAATTTATTGGTGGGAGAACGTTTGGCCCGTATTTAATGAATTTTACGTGCACAAGGCCCGCTTATACTCAAACCTGAAGCCCTAGGGTTTCGAAGCTTAGGCCTTACCAATAGGTCTCCATGTCTCCAGTAAAATTTCAAAAAATGAAAAGCGCGACTCAAATTCTGTGGGTTAACTACAAGCAAGAAAGTCAGTATGGTCACAAATGGCACAAGAGCCATTTGTGACCATACTGAGCTAGTTATATGGTTTAAATTAAGACTACATTAATTAGAACCCAGCCAATAATTTATAAATTAATACGAATTGGGGAAATTCAAAGAAATATAAATGTGTAACAATCAGCTAATAAAATTTTAAAATTTCTGAATCAGAGGAAAAAATAATTCTGAAACAAATTAAAATTGCGAATTAATGATACAATTTCATAATGGAGCTCTATAAGACATTAAAAGGTTGAAAAGCAGCTGGATGCAAGTAAAATATGAATCTCTTTTAAAAATGCAAAACTATTTGGGTGGTATTTCACACCCGCCAAGTTAGACTTACGGATGATTTTTTAAAAATTTTAACTCGATAGAAATGGTACAATAGTTGTATTTTACGATATGCTTGAGAAGACTAAAATATGTTTTCAAAGTGATAAATTTTTCAGTTTAATGAATCTGAAACTGCATAGACGGCAATGAAAATTGCGAATAATTCTTATAAAATTGAGTTTTTGAAAAAAAATGAGTTTGATGTAAAAACGCTTTCGTGTATAACGTACTGTATAATAATAAACTCTGGAGTTGTTCAGAAAAAAAACTAAAATCTTGATTCTTTTTAATTAATATTCTTACAAAAATTTGAAAAAAAAAAAATCCTTTGTTATTGAATACCTGTTACCAAAAATTAATTACATGACAAATTTTGTAACTCTAGATTTTAAATATACCAAATAAGGCATTTTTTTCGATCATGCTAATCTCATCGGAGAAGTTGCATGATGCATTCTACAGTAAAGAGTATAAAATATAATCATTGCGTTTTTAAATTATATTGTATCATTAGAAGTGACAATGATTATATTAATAACAATGATTATCCCCCACATAATTAATAATTATGTGGTGAGATAGAGAAAGCACAAACTCTAAAAAAATTCATTTAGATTTAATATGAATTTTTGGTCTAAGAAAAACTGATGGAAAAATTATTTAATAGGAATGAAACATAACTTTATTATTAATATTAATCACTACGAAATATAATGACATAAAAATTAATTAACATTAAATGTATTACTTAGAGAAATTGGGTGTCATTTCAATAACTAAATCTTTTTTTTATTTATCCTTACCTGTTGAAAGTTTGTAGCAATGGAATTCGGAAATCAAGTTGTTTGGTAAATATCATAATCTGTTTACAGATAGCAGACGATTCCTTTCAGATATTTTATAACTGCTACGAATTTTATTTCTGTTAAATATTATTAAAAGTAAAAGCAAACGAATTTTCTCTTTGATAAACACATTTTATTAATATTATTTTGTATAATAACTGATGATCAATAGTAAACCTTTTGAAATCTGGCAATAGTTTCTAAATTATGATGTGAAGTGAAGAGAATAAACGAAAGCAATGGAATTCTGAAACGCTTGGAGTCTTGTTTTGATCTTTTAAGAATATAAGATGCTCTGCAAGCTACAGAAATATATATATATATATGTATAATTTGAGGGGAGAGGGCAGAGAGAGTTCCCGACACCAAGGAATACGGACCTTCCGCTACTGAGAAGGGTCACGACCGGAAACCGTTGAGACATGATCCTCTTCAAAGGGCCGAAACTGCAATTCTTGTGTTGAAGATTTCATCTGCAAATGCTGGAAGTGCCACGCGTAGGTGGAAAAGAGCAACTGAATATCTACTGTTCATCTCCATGCCATTGCAATCAATTCTTCATCAGTAAAACTTCATTGTAAAAATCACCTTATATTTAACCATTCAATAAACCAATAATCTAAACCAGTGGACTGATGCATTAAAACCCATCACACCCATATATATATATATATATATAGAGAGAGAGAGAGAAAGCACGCTAAACGAGTTCTTACACCCTGCTAGATTATTTGGTGTTCTAATGTGTTCGCAATTACTCTTCAGTACTTTAATAATTATTGAAATTAATTATCAGTCAATCGATAAACTTAATTAAATTTGAATTCCATTAAAGTCTACCGAATATTTAATTTGAGAAAAAAATTAAAAAAGAGGGAAAACATTAATTGAAAGAAATTATATGTTAATTCAGAAATAAAGTATATGTTTTAAAAACTACTTTTATTGAAATGATTACTGTAGTAAACGTGCTTTGCGAAAAGTTGATGAAGCATACTAGAGATCACTTTTGTGCATCTTATGCTTTTCTGTGGACATATTTTTCATTCCATCAACTAAAAACGTTTATTCAAATATTGCGTTAAAATTAAAACAAGTAATATATAAAAATATAATCCAATTAATACTTAGGTCAACAAAGAAAAAAATTTTAGTTACTTTTTGTAAAATAATTATCAAAAAAATTATAAAATATCAAAAAATAAGTATAAAAAATGATTGATTTTCGCAAGAATTGAACTCGCATTCACGTGAAAAATACTGATATCCTTGCATTTTACCGAAACTACTGCCTGCCCGATTTCAATTTTCGTTGCAAACAGCTAAAACTCTATTTAAAGTATTAAGAATTAATTTCATTTAATGAATGAATTAATATTTGAAGAAAAAATTTATATTAACATCAAGTGTCGTCCACTTCAAGTTTTATAAAATTGTTTTTGAATCGGAGTGGATGAATAAAAAGTATTTTATTAACGATTGAAAATAAATCTCTATAGGAAGAGTGCTGACTAATAATAGGAATAGAAAAAATGAATTATATAATTTAATTCATTAATAAAGTATGTGTTTTAAAAACTTGAATTGATTATTCTACAAAACGCACATTACAGAACACTGATGAAGCGTTTATGAGATTAATTCTGTGCGGGTTATATATTTTCTGCTAGCTTCATTTTCCAATTTTTCCTCTAAACTATCGACTAAAAGATGTTCTCAAATCTTATATTAAAGCGGAGAAAAAAAAAGATCGCTTAATCTTTGCTGAAAGTTTTACAGTAAAGCTATTATAAGAAATGCTATCTTTTACTTGTGACAATATTCAGCTATATTTAAGATCATCAAGTGGCATTGTAGCAGCTACATTTCTATTTTATTATCTTTGTTTTTTTTATAAGATGTCCTTTTAAAAAGTGGCAACATGAGTAACTTTTTGATGGAATAAAAATATGGCGACTTGATATAGTTTAGCTTATTTTAATTTCAAATATAATCTGCAATTATCAGTCTGGAAATATAATCTATATTGATAATCGATCTTAATGTGTTCTACATAACAGCGTTACAACATATATACTGCGGATAGATTGGCCAAGGAGGGCAGAGATCTCAACTCTAGCTGCTCTGATGTTTCTCTTCAAGATGCGAATGCAGTGGTCAGATATAAACTTAGAGAAAAATCCATTCAGACCAAACATCTTCTCTCTGAAATAACTGCGAACAGATCTACTATTAAAACCATAACTAGACTGAGAACCGGACACCACTGGGGTATGAAGATCGATGGAGAGGGCATGAAGATCTATAGAAGCTGTGATCATTGTCCTGATACACAGCTTACGCCTACTCACATCTACGAGTGTCCGGCTATGAGCGCCAGCCTGAGAAAGATTGGTGTACTGCCAACTACGATAGATCCGTATGGAGACAACATCAAGCAGGTCGCAGAAAATTTTTTCAAAATTCATGGACATATTTAGTTTCGACTCTCATGGACACACACACACACACACACACAAAAAAAAAAAAAAAAAAAAAAAAAAACACATAAATATGCAGTCGAATTTGGTTAATTGGACCACCGGATAATCGGACCAGCCGCTTATTCGGACCGAATCTCAAAGAACCGAAACAAATCCTATGTACATAAGCCTAATATTATTCGCTTATTTGAACCAAAATTCCGTTTAAAGGACCAAAGAACGTGGCAGGGAAGATGAAAAAGAAGCCACAAGTCGTCTGTGTACAGCAGGAAGTCCGAAAGGGGGGTTAATTCCCAATGAACGGTGCGCTTCTTGTCCACCATCTTGTTTTTGGCGACTATTGGCGAAAAACGACTCCGCGAAGCACACGCCAAGTACCTAAGCCTAACAGCGCATGAATTCTATGGATTCGTGCTCCGAAAATAGTCACCAAAAACAAGAAAATATCACAAAACAACAATTAATTACAAAAATTTTAGAAAGACAAAAAGCACTTTCATTATAGGACAAGGATATTATCATTAGGACAAGGATATTATCATTAGGACAAGTATAATGACTAGCAATCAATCCTACACTCATACAATAATTAACAACATCCAACTTACCTTTATTTTCCAATTCAAAAAAAAAACCTCAAATTCACTCGGTCTTGTTTCGATCCAGACAATGAAGCCATTATACTTTTAAAAACCAGAAATTAAAACTTAAAGCCAAATAGAAATTACAAAAATTTAAATACTATAAAATTAAACAAATGAAAATTTTGAAATAAATACGATTGAAGATACGCAGAACTGTACCACACCACAGATTGAAACAGTTTGAAATGTAGATGAAAGTTTTGAAATTCAAACTTACTTCCTACAACTTTGAATATAATTGGATGAAACAAGAATTACATCATCATGACATCACATCGCAAATTACGAGGTTACCATATTTTAACGGGAGAGAAAGGGTGAAGTTGCCAAGGAAAAAATAATTATCGCCCGAGAAATGGCGCCAAAAATCGCCAAAACAGAGCGCACCATTCACTGGGATAGAGCCCCGAAAGGTAAAAGAACCAGTGGGAGGTGAGCAAGCACTTTGTTTCTTAGAACGGGCAGCTCGGTAGTAAATTCTTCAAACGTTGACTTGAATTTGATAAGAACTTTTTTTTACTGTGCTTCGCATGCTGAGTATCATGTAGATCGTTTAGAAGAGTTTGTTTGTAATTTTTTTTTTCAATGAATAAAGCTCATAAGCAACAGTAGTTCTTGTTTGTATGCTTGCCATACACGTGTACCGCAGAATAAAGGTCATAATGACATTTTAATATATTACGTATAGCACGTCTCGTCTTGTAACATAGGGCATGTTCGTGTAATCGGACCAGCCGGTTATTAGGATCAAAATGATCACGTCCCGATGTGGTCCGATTAACCGGAATCGACTGTATATATATATATATGTGTGTGTGTGTGTGTAGCAGCTACATTGCTATTTTATTATCTTTGTTTTTTAAAAGTTGTCCTTTTAAAAAGTGGCAACATGAGTAGCTTTTGGATGGAATAAAAATACGACGATTTGATAGAGTTTTGCTTAATTTCAAATATAATCTGCAATTATCATTCCGGAAATATATTCTATATTATTAACCGATCTTAATGAGATCTGCATAACAACTCTAAAATTTGGTGACTCGTTGACGAATAGCATCCCTTAGAATAATAGAACTACTTTTGCATGTCTTAGGAATAATTTATCCACCAGCCAATATTTACACTCAAGTGCGGAAGTAGTAAAGTACACTTAACTTGAAATTTTAAAGCACCACGTTCCGAAAATATCTTAGAGTAACTTATTGATCGTGTCCCTGAAAATAATGGCGCTTTCTTGGCGTAAAAATTTCCTCGAGGCGAGCTTTGAAGCAAAGATTGGCTCCTGATAACTAAGTTGAAAGCTTGAACATCCTTTCAATTCTTAGACGAAAACATTGTACATCAAAGCAATCATAGATAATGGCTGGTGGGTTAGGAGATTTTCGGTTTTATGTATATTGGCGTTGGCGTACAATGGACGAAATATTAACTTCTGGCGTGAATTTAGTATTTTTCAAATCCTACTATTAGTTCTCCCTATATATATTTATTTACATATCTTGTTCAAATTTCCAATCGTTCATAAAATTCTTTTTATAAATACACTCCAGTTCAAATACATTTTTTTAAACTTGTAGTGGTTCAAACTTGAATGCTAATAGAGCTTTTTTCCTAAAAAGAATAATTCATTCAGTAAATTCGATTAATTTTAATATTTTAAATAGAATTTTTTAAACTTTATATAGTTTGTAGGGAAAATTGAAAAAATTGAGATCGACAGGCAATAGCTCATTTGCCTGCCAAAAAATCGCCTGTCAAAAATTATTTAAAAAACAGAGTGAAATACAAAGCGTCTTAAGTGTGAGTGACATATAGGCCAATTGATAGGATATAAAGGTAAATTCGTTGAATTTTGGCGCAAATGATTATAATGAGAAGAAAATTATTAAAAAATTATTAGAAAAAAATTATGGTAATAAAAATTATTAGAAATAAAATTATAGCAAATTCGGTTTTAATGGCGGTCAAAAAGCTGCAAGGAAAGTTCGCCAATTTATAAAAATATATTCAAGGGCATTATTATTTGTTATTCCAGACAATTCGTTTTTTATTCTTTTATTCGTGTTTATTCATTTCTTGAGTGGGCACACCAAATCCTTCCCTTTCTAACATGGCCGAAGGATCTTTGCTGAATATCCTTGGTGCAAGGCAGATCAAGCCTCCCCTAATCATATTCTTAAATGTTTAATTTTACTATTTTTTAAATTTAAAGTGATCCGCTTTTGGACTTTTTAGAGATCTTTGGTTTCATGAAGATGGTTCAGCGCAGCTATGCCACATAGGATGAGAAACAACAACAATATCATTTTTATGAAAAATTTTAAACGTGAGAATCACGTGGTATATAGTCTAACGATCAAATTCGCCAAATTGACGAAGTTTTTTCTTTGCACTTTTTTGTCGCCGTTACAACCAACAAATACCAAAAGTATTGTAGGAGTTAATCAATCTTCAATACTTTTCCTTTCTACCGGCGCAGGCGAAAAGTCGCCAATAATGATGCAACCAACTCCAAACGGAATATCGCCGCTGGTAACCTTTTGCCGCTATATTTTTAAAGAAAGTAGCAGCCATTTTATCGACTGCGCCAAAATTGCGACAGTGTGCTGTTGCCAAAAAGTCTGCTTGGCCAGATTTGCGCCAGTATAATGGAAAAGTAACCAATCTTCTCTCCTTTCTTAACCCCATCGGAGATTAAAAAAGAACAGAAACGATTAACATCATATAATAAATTGCCCGGTGAAAGTATACGCCGGCAAATCGGGTGCCTCTTGACTTTTTGGCGATTTCTTTGAAGCCAAGATCAGAGCTATGGAGATTTTCGATTCGTAACCCAACAGTAACGTCAATGAAAACAAAACATTATGGAAACCAGAATTAGTTTGAAATTTGTCACCAACAGAGTGGACACCCAATTCTACACTAGAACCAATTGACCGATCAAAATATTTGAATCAAAAGTTATTTAACTTCACAGTAGAAAAATCCAATTAAAACTTGTGTTGCCTAAATTCTGGCGGTGTGTCTAATGTCACTTGGTCATACCAAGCCCGAATGAGCGGAGCTCTTTCGAATGAAGGCAGAAGTGTGCGCCTTTCGTTGTGAACGAGCACCGTTCATGTAAAATTTCGACTTTGCTCGAACACACATGATACAACCGTCTTTAGTGGGTGGTCGAACTCATTCATCCATCTGCAAGTCAGAATTTAGATCCAAATCAGAGACCGACTCATCCCTGATAGGGTACCCTCAGAGGTACAGTTTGTTGTGTGAACTTGGAAGACTTTGCAGTCACGACCTATCCCAACTGCCATTGGCCAACACGGCGGTCTTTGGCCGAGACGAGGACCGAACTCGCTACCTTTCGGTCACGAGACTGACGTTCTACCAACCAGGCTACCGAGGTCCACCTAAATTCTGATCGCATTCATTCACAGAAATATTATTTTTACATCGCGTGCATCAGCGGAAATGCAAGATTTATTATTGTGATTTTAAAAAAGATGATCGTCGCTGACTCATTGTATTTCCGCACTTTTTATTATGATTTATCTAAATATTTTTACGTATATGTTTTTTCGAGTTGGCAACCGGAAATTACTTTTTTAAATTAATGTTTACTTTTGTTTCCGTTAATAAAATTATTGTTTTTCGCAGAGTCTATGTTTATACCAAATGATTTAATTTGCTTAATTCTCTCATACGCATTGCATAACATCAAATATCTCTACACAAAAGTCTTATTAACTTCACAGTAGCAAAATTCAGTTAGGCTAATAACTCAAAGTATATCGTTTTGACAAAAAAAAAAAAAAAATGAAGTATAATAACTATATTTGACTTGGAAAGATTTAAAAAATAATGAATAAACAGTCGTTGGCATTTAAGAGTAAACATCTCAAATTAAAGACAAACATGAAAACAAATTAGTTTTCAGAAATCATTATTTCCCATCTGCGCGTAACCTAAGCATCAATTAAGTAGTAAAAAGCTTAAAGTTTGAGTATAACGAGCCTTAGTAAGTTTTACTTTCACTCATCAACGCTAATTATATAACATGGTCAGATAATTTAAACTCAGAACTACTTAAACCCATTACTTTATTACTTCCATTTCGTCATTAGTCGCTGTCTATTAAAAGTTTGTAAAATAATGCGAATTCTTTTGCTTAGAGTCTGTGGCCATAAATTATTTTCTGGAGTATACAAAGTTATTTTTTATTTGATACAAGCAATAATAACAACAGCGATTTATTTACAACCAAAGTATGTAAAATATATATGCAACTGAGGTTGAAAAAAAGAAGAGTTCTGATGATTTATTTTTGTTATACACGTGATCTGAATTGGAAAGAGACATGTTGCCATCTAGGGAATAGAAACTTCTTTTCGGAATATAAATAGGAAAAAAAAATAATAAAGCGCGACAGTAAATAAATCATGTTATTTCTTGTGCCCAAACATTTGGTAAAAGGAAAATTTCTTGAG
>JAPMOQ010015762.1:938560-954927 GCA_026543055.1 Argiope trifasciata | reverse complement strand
ACACACACACACACACACACACACACACACACACACACACACACACATATATAACACTCACAGAAATCACACTTATTACTTTTTATTGAATGGCAACAGAGAAATAAGAGTAAACAAATCATCATAGAAGTTTCAAACTTTTTAAATGATTAGTTTTTACACCGCCTTTGAATCCAGCGCTTCCCTTAGCTATTCAATGGAACTGCAAAATATTATTGGAAATGTTCTAGAGATAGTTCGTAGTATTAAAAAAACATTCAATCAGCAGAAAGATTATATAAATCCCCCAAGATATTTTAATTGAGGGCAAAATTAGGCTTAACCTGCGAGAAAAATAATAGTTATGACTATCTACTGAAATTGATGCTCATATTTTCTAAAATAATTATCTTTCTAAGTTTTTGATGATGCTAATATCATTGTTGTATATTTTTTACTTCAATTTTAATGATATTTTTATTTCAATGTTGTTACATAAATACATTATTGTTCGTTTTAGGATCCTGAGGCGATCACTTTTACACCATTCTATCTCACTAAGGGGTGACACGCAGAAATATAATATCATTTCCAGAATTCTTCGTCATTCGTTTACCTTGATTTCCGTGCTATTAGTTACTTATTCAATCAATTTTTTTCGCATGTAGGTGAGTATTGTGTCGTTTTTTTATTTTATTTTAATTATTAATTATGTGTATTTTTTTAAAAATTTAGTGTGTGATATTAACACTTTATAGTTAAATATAAATATCTCATCTTACATCTTCTTCAAAACAGACGTTACTTCAAAATTGATGGAAAAAAAAAATCTAGAAATTTGTTGTATGCCAAATTTCTATTTACAAAAAGTTTTGATCCAAGGCATAGATAAAGCTACACCAAAACAAATTTTATTTTGCAAGTGTAAAAAAAATCAAAAGATAGTAAAGTGTTCCTTATATTCTTTTACTCTTTTATTTTTCTATGAAAAAAAAGCACATATGCAATCAGTCACACAAACAAAAAACATTTTTTTTAAGAATTTTTATTATAGCTTTTTTTTATTGGGCCTATAACCTTTCACCTATAACCTTTTTTTGAAAAAAATATTTAATTACATTCCACCTACAATAATAACATTTTAGAAAGTTTGCCCACATTACTTTTAAGAACATCTATAACATAGCTTATCCTGTCAACATTAATCCCAAGAGCAGGAAGTTTTTTCCAATCCAAATCCTATAAGCATAAATTCGCCAAATTCCGCATAAATTTCACCATAAATGCATGCGCTATGTAATCAGAAGACTAAATAGAAGCGCAGTTGTGCCTTTTTAAAAAAAAAAAAAAAAAAAAAAAAAAAAAGAATTTCTTAGTTTAGAAAAAGTGAAAAACTTAATATTACACATCCTGGCTTTTTTACTATTCTATTATTGTCGTAAATTAGTTTTTGCACTTTTAGGTAGTTAAATTTTTTGCATAATTTATACTAAATATAAGTGCGAGTTTTACAATTAAGTAAATTTACATTTAAGTACATGCACTTACATTTGTAATTTATTTGCAGTATATTACAAAAATGTGTCTTTTTTTCCATGCGTGCCATTTGCTTCTAAATGCAGAACAAAAAATTATTTAATTTAGTAAAATGCTGCTCTTTCGTATGTATTTTCAAAAGTAGGCGAAGCAATATCAAATTTTAAATATATTCTTTTGCTACTACGAAAATAAATAAAAAATGCTTGAGGTCCTTGGTATTATATAAAAATATTTTTAAAATAAATCAAAATTTTATTTTAATATTGGCAGCATTTCTTACAAATAAATAATTAAACTTCAGCTGGCATCCTGGCATAGGGGTAGCGAATCATCCCCGTGATCTGGGCTTCTCGGGTTCGAGTCCCGGTTCGGGGATGGTTGTTCTGTCTGTGAGATGTATTAATGTGCCCCCCTGTAAAAAGGGGGTTGTGCAACCGAATGTGTGTCACCTTCATATGAGCTAAAAGCCAGACTTCTGCCCTCTGGGTGCTCAGGGGTCTTTACCCTTACAGGCTACTGCACTCCCTTTCCGTGGAAACACGAACACGACATCATCATCAATTAAACTTTAGAAGATGGTACCACAATTTATAACTCTGTAGAATAGATTTGGACTTCGCAATCAACCTTCACGCCAAATTTGTAATCCCGAAAGTAACACTGAATACATCATCTTGATTTGTTGCAAATCATGGGACAAATATTTTTGCAAAACTTAAAATTGATCTTCATTCTTCTTCTTCCTTCAAAACATTTATTCAAAAGGCTATTTCCAATAAACAACATCGGTTAGCTTATATTTGAATTTGCCTCTCTTGATTCTCGCCAAATTGTGATTGCGGTTTATTGCCAAGCTGGGCGATGTTGTTTTATTTATGGGTTTGTCGTGTGAAAGGTTCTAATACTCACCACATAAAACGATCCATTGGAAATTGATAGTGATTTAAGAAGCCCATTTTATTGGGTTTGTTAATTTTGCTTATATTGAGTTCATAGCAATTTTATCAAGTTTTGGCGAATGCTTTATTGAAATGTCATTATGTTTTGACGGCCATTCCCTTTTACACAATGTTCCGCTCAAACAAGTATGGCGCCAAACAAAATCGCCAATTTCGCCAAAGGGGCACCCTTAAATATAATTTTACCGTAACGAAGCCCTCTCTTCCCTCGCCAAAACACTTGTTGGTAACGAAGCACTCTCTTTGTTCGCTATAACGCTTGGCGGTAACGAAGCACTCTCTTTGCTCGCCAAAACTCTTGGCGGTAACGAAGCATTCTCTTCGCTCTCCATAACACTTGGCGCTATAAAAATCGTTCGTCTCTACAGACTCACTGGTAAGGGAGTATTGTGGTATAAGCCAGTAACAGCCATTAGACATGAGCGTTCGCTTTTGTCGAATGGTTATATTACTGGACTTCAAACCCAAGCATTACAGGTTCAATTCTTGTCGGAATTCAACCTACGCATTGGCACAATTTCAGCCAAACTTCCTCGCCGTAGTAAGCTTTGATTCGTAATCCTTTAGTAACTTCTTGAAATTCCCAAAATAACTTCCATATAAGACGTATAAGTAATATAAGTTTAAATTTAAAAGGTTGAGTCCACTGGCAAAAAAAGTTACTGTTTTACAAAGAGCAAATTTCAGACGAATTATCTGTAAATTTATTGCTTTTATCAAAAATTTATTAAATAATAAAAATGAAAAAGATTTTTAATATCCGTCTTTCTATATAATACGTTATTTTGGAATTTTTCGTACACATGACTCATGTTTAAGTTCACCTCAGTTAGGATAAGCTGGGTTCCCACATGAATTTTTTAAATGTTATTTTCAATCAGATTTAAATTAATTCAGTTCCCAATTTCACAAAATATCTGTAGTGCTAATATTTACACACATTCAATCCATAGATTCTTAAGCGATTTTACTTGTATGTGTAGTGAATCAAATCCATCCATCTCGCCTTCGGACGGTAGTAGAATTTTGGCGCCAACAGTTTCCGTAGTTTCGAAAAATCATTTGTATTTGAGTAACCCAATTAAACTGAAACAGTCTGTCATTTTTCAATAACTTTTGGATGGCTTTTCTAAGATTAGTTCAAGTTAAATGGTTCATATACCATATAATTTTTAAGGTACTTTTCCTTAACCGTTAGCCGGAAGAAACGATAAATCGCCAAAAAATGCAAAATTTCGCAAAATTTTACGTTTTATAATGGATTAATCTAAGAACAGGGGTCAAATCCTTCAATGTTTCGCACTTAAAAAAGAATGAAGTGGCGTTTCTCCTCTGGAAGAAAGAGAAAAATTCTTTTAAACGCGGGGGAAGTTTTTTTGAACAAATTATAAAAATTAAATTATTTAATTTCCCCTGAAAAAAATTACATTCTATGAAAATAACAGCACATAGATGTCACAGTTCTACGGCAAAACGTATCTGCTGTCAAATAAAAATGCGTAAAAAATAAAGCAGTACTGGTAAAAGCAGGTCAACATTTTAAAAATGCCTCTCCCTTCAAAGAAACATACATAATAATACTGCAAAACTGGTAAAAGCAGTTTATATGCGTTGAAAAGATTGCCGTTTATGCTTTATTCATTGCTAACGCAATTTCGAATTTCAGTTATTCATTGCCTTCAATTATTCAAAACTTCTTAATCAGAACAATATCATACTCTCATATGATAATAAGGCATAGTATATATAGTTGCTACAAATGGGTAATTCTTCACTTTGTCGGTCATACTGTATAAGAAATTACCGTAAAAAATTCTATGTAATATACAGATCTTCATAGTGAAACCCTTTTTTTTTTTCTGCTAAAGGTAATCCCGTTAAATCTTAGCTGAAACGTCCTTGTGATACCAAAAAGAAATTTCCGATTTGTATATTAACAGCTGCCCTCTCTGGTACCTACGTCGGAAGCTATTCTACAGTTAATTAGCTGCTTATATCAGATATGACATTTAAACAAGGATAGGTAAGGTGTGCTAACTTTGAACGACGTTACGAGTCAATGCAGGTGATTCCATTACACATTGTTTTCGTAATATTGCCCCATAGCGTAAATGGGGCCTGTTGTTGCGTCGGAAACGGTGATTGAACTGAATTTGCCTAAGACGACAAAATATCGACGCAGTCGATGGAAATGTGATCGATTAAAAATATATAAGAAACATAAAATTATTCTGTTTAGATAAGGAAGAAATGGAGGTAAAAAAAAAAAAAAACCTTTATTCGAGACTTCTACATAAATGAATTGTTATGATTTGATCACTAAAAATAAAAAGAAAAGATCGGAAAAATTAAAAAAAAATTAATTATTCAATACATTTTTTTAAATAATGAATTGATAACAAGTATTAATAATAATAAAAAAATTTATTTATTTTATACTTAGGTTAACAAAGAAAATTTTTATTTCAGTTACTTTTTATTAAATAATTACAATTAATATAAATATGCATATAGATATGACAGAATCACAATATTAAGAGACAAAAAAAAAAAATCCTTCAGCGATCTACACGCTTTACCACTGACGGTATTTATTCCTAAATTTATATCCTGCTAAATATTTTATATAATATTAATTATTTATCCAATATTAAACTACAATTAATAAATTTATTTAAAAAACTATTGATTTTCGCAAGAAATGAACTCGCATTTTTCAGCTTCGCTTGAAAAATACTGAAGTCCCTGCATTTTAGCGCCTGTCGAATTCAATCTTAATTACAAACCGTTGAAACTGTATTTAAATTATTAAAAATTAATTAATGAATTAATACTTAAAAAAAACTGCACAGCATCTCAAATGTCGGCGTTCTGGCTTCGGGGCAGCGTGCCTTCCCAGTGTTCTGGGAGTCCCGGTTCGGGCAGGGTTGATCTTCTGTGTTCTATCTGTGAATAGTATGAAAGTGGCCCCCTGTAAAAAGGGGTTGTGCAAGCGAATGTGAAGTACGACGTAGCTAAGCCATACTCTTAGCCCTAGTTGGTGCTACCGAAGAACAAGGGTTGCTCATTTAGGCTGAAAATCGCCGACAGCGATCGGCGAGCTTGTCAATGGCAATTGTCATTGAAAACAACAACATATCAAATATCATGCAAACTGAACCAAATGTTATTGATGGGGAAAGCAATGTTTGAAAAAAATATCTTTGAAAAGTTAAAATATACATTAGATCGCAAATGAAATGCTTTTCAAGTAAAATCTTATGATAGATGATTTTTTCTTTTGTGAAACTTATAGTTCGGAGCCAAAATTAAGGTACAGTTAAAGTTTATTACAATCAAACATAAATCACGCTATATTTGTAATGCCCATAATGATTATATATCTTCTCCTATAGCTTTCTTTCTCAACCTTTTAGCATTTTTATTTTGATCTCCAAAAGTTTGTGATGGGGGGGGGGAGTTTTCCTTTTTACTATACTAATATAAGCATTTATATATATATATATATATATTCTCCATTATTTTTTAATTTTTAATAGGCAATGCTTCCTAACAACTTAGAAATATAAATCTTCAAATACTTTTTTTTTTTTGAAAATTTGGAATGTTGAAGCTATTTTCTTTTAGCAGCAAAATTTTTAACTGGATATATTTGTGTAAGAGAGAACTAGCTCCAATCACGCATGACCGAAAATAAGAGTTGTTTTTGATTCGTTCCTGAATGCATTTTGAAGTAATAAAGTCTCTTTTAGATATGCTGGTGGGGGGGGGGGGGTCCAATGCCACTTGGTCATACCAAACCCGAATGAGCGCTGCTCTTTCGAATGAAGGCAGAAGTGAGCGCCTTTCGTTGTTAACGAACACCGTTAAGGTGAAAGGACACCTTTGCTCGAACACACACGACACAGCCCTCTGTAGGGGGCGGTCAAACTCAATCCTCCATCCGCAAGTCAGAATTTAGATCCGAATCAGAGACCGATTCAGTACCCCCAGAGGTATCATTTGTTGTGGGAACGTGGAGAACCTATTTAACGCGCCCCAACTGCCATGAGCCAACACGGCGGTTTTTGGCCGAGACGAGGACAGAACTTGTGACCTTTCGGTTGCGAGACGGACGCGCTACCAGCCAGGCTACAGCAGCCCACTTTTAGATATATTTCTGAGCAGTGACTGCAAAGAAATAAGAAGGAATAGGAGTATTTAAAAAATAATAATAATAGTAAAGGTTTTATAAATGTAATAAATTTAAGATAAAATTTTTAAGAAAATTTTGCAAATTAAAGAAATTAAAAAAAAAAAAAAAATACATGAGATGTAGTCAGAAAAAATATTCTATCTGTAAAGCCCAAAATGATTATATATCTACTCCTATAGTTTTCTTTCTGTTAGCATTTTGATTTTAATCTCCAAAAGTTTGAATTGGGAGGGAGGAACTCTTCCTTTTTAATATACTAATATAAGCATTTTTTTTATAATCTTCATTATTAATTTTCAATCTGCAATGTTTTCATCAAATAATACTAACTAAAGGCAATAATACTGTTTTATTTATTTGGAAAACATGATAATCTCTTTCTAATGATATATATATATATGCTTGTATAATGCTGTGTATGGTCAATGAAAATGTAGTTTTTAAAAATTAATACAAATTTAATTTTATTAATTGTAATAAAAATTTTCTCATGCTTCTTAATATTTACAAGCAAAACTTGTGAAAATATCTATTCTATAGTTTGTATTCTTTTTAATATACAAAATACTTAGGAATTTCAATTTAATTCCGATAAACTGAAAAATAAGGATTGGTCAAAGGATGGCATAGAAATCAATCATCAATAGGTTTAAAGCACTCGTTTGGTCTGCATCAATTTAAATTTGATCTTTCTTTTCTAATATTTTTATTTTGTACAGTATCAAATTTGAAGATCTGGACAGTCATATTTAACACTAGATTTCTGGATGTTGATTATATTCCTATTTTTACTGAAGTGAGCTAATTTGACTCATAAAAGAAAATTGAAGTTTTTTGCAAAGAAAATAGTTCCAAATCAATTTAAATGAAATGCTCATATTCAAAAAATTCATGGAAAACATTTTGTACACATAAACTCTGTTTTTGAAACCCATTTTCCACAAGCATTTCTATTACATTTAGCACAATGATTTGCACATCTGTTTCTTTTGCATAATTGTTGAACTTGACAATTCTTCCGTGAGTCAGTAGTATGAATTTCTGTCATTGGAATGGACGTGTTCTCGACTTCTCTATATTTACTTCTTAGCTCTTCAGCCAATTGGAAAATAAAATCTTATGAGAAGAGAAACAAATCACGTGTGGCTTGACTATTGCCCAGGCCTGATATGATCAGTAAATTTCATGTTATGCTATTTAACTGTTAAACCATTCTATGAGTCAAATTGACTAATAGCCGTGAAAATAATTATACCACATTCAATAATACGAAATGAAGTGGAAGAGGAATGAAAATTTACATATATTTCAATTCTTAACTAAAAACCAACATATATTTTTAAAAAGGAATATTAAAGTTATATATCTATATCATCTATATATATATATAGTGATCAAATTTTTTATGAGTCAAATTGGCTCAGTCCGTAAATCAAATGTTTAAAGTACAAAAGAAAACTGAGAAAAACAACGATCAAAAACAAACAAACTATGAAGTCAAATTATTTGAAGAAGCTATATTATAGAAAAATATGAAGAAATAAATAATTCAAAATTTTTTGCAACAAAGGAAGAAATTGCACAAAAGTTAAAAAATATTTTATTTTAAGAGACTAGACACATATGTTACAGAAAATTATTTCCCTATTAACTAACTACAATTACTTAAACTACAACTACAAAAACTGTTAAAACTACAAGTAGCGAAATATAAAAATTATACATTATGTACAATATAATGGATTTTTTTTTCAAGGCACAC
This sequence comes from Argiope trifasciata, assembly GCA_026543055.1. Lineage (NCBI taxonomy): Eukaryota > Metazoa > Arthropoda > Arachnida > Araneae > Araneidae > Argiope > Argiope trifasciata. The sequence continues at coordinate 946,493 of JAPMOQ010015762.1, read as the reverse complement.
TAAAACCAATCAGATACTTTTATTCCAAAAGTTTAATCCAAAAATGAAGTTTCAGGAAGTGTAATAGAATCTAAGGATTCTTCCAACAGCCAGCTTTCCCTGATGTTACGAGTTTTGTGATAATCTAAAACAAAGAGGAAAAATATATATAATTGAGATATATTTCAACATACAGCTTTAAAAAAAATTTTTTTGTTTCAAGTTGGGCCTTATTTAAAGAGCGGCAAAAGAAAATAACAGAAATATAATATTATAACAAACACTATATTAGATTATTATATAAACTAATTTTTTTAAAAATATTTTCTATGAAAAAAATAGTGAGAAAAAGATAAAACAAATTTTCTTTCTGAATAAATAATAATTTCTATCAATTGTATTTGAAAACATGTTATGACAGGAATATCATTTTTTGTTTTAAAAAAATAAAAATGATAATGTAAAATACATAAAATCTAATAAATATGGCATATTATATATATATATATATATATATATGGTAAAATACATACAATCTAATAAATTGCATAAGGTTGGAACTGCACAAATATTGCAGTACACACTGAATATAATCAACATTTTTTATCTACTGTTTCAATAAAGGACCTGATTTTACCTTTTTGCTGAACTAATCTCGCTTATTCCTTTTCCTTATAATATAAATAAAAACCCATTGTAGCTATATATGTATATTCTATATATATATATATATATATATATTCAATTAGGTGAATTTTCCCCCCAATTTTTTCAGAGTAAATTACCTTTCCAGAAATATTTTTATACAGCATTAAAATTCAAAATGTGTTTGCATTAAATGCATTCAGCATTAAAGAATCAATATATATATCTTTTTCAGAAGCATAAATTACTTATTTTAAAATAGGTAATCAGAAAACTAGAACAATATCCTCAAATTACCTAAATCTATATCAAAGACTAATCCTGTTGCATTTAATGGAGATTGTAGTGGAACAGCTCTTTCTGTATCGAATCTAGATATCTGGACCTTGAAGATAAATTGCATACAATTATTTAAAAATGAATAAACAATAACAGAAGTTACAGCTAATATTAAAAAAATTCAGAACAGAAACAATTACAGAAGGTATAGAATAGAGTAAAACTAAATCTTTTTAATACTTTAGGGTATAAATGGAGATCTTAATAGAATACTATAAAGTGAGACAAGAAGAAACAGTACAGTGGCAAAAGACACGCAACTCATGCACCTATTTTAATATAATAAGTTTTGTTTTTAATAATCCAATATCTTCATATAAAACCCTAAACATACAATAGATCATATGAATTTAAATAAAAGGAAATGGTGTTGTACCAGAAATTTTCTTATATAATGCATACATCATTTTAAACGCAATAATCTAAACATAAAAGGATTGTATTGACACTGATCATTAACACTGTTTTATAAAATACCTAGCAATGTATTTTAAAAATAAATATCATATATATCTGCTGGTTTAAAAATACATAATGTAGAGGCGAGTTGTAAGAGAGTAAGTAGTATTAAACATATTACAAAGTGGCTTTAATTTTTTTTTAACTCAAACGTTTTATGAAACATGACTGTTATGTTGGACACAATCCTATAAATGCAGTCAGTGAAATGGTAATAAGAAGTTACGTGCACATACTATATTTTAAGTTAATATCAAAAAGAAATATTTCAAAAATATTGATTTAAGATCGTTATTACAATTTTTATTAATAATCAATAAAAATACCTGAAACTATAAGACTAGTAAAATTGCAAATAAAAACAAGTAATACATAACAAATAGGATTAAGTGATATTAGAAATAAAAGTGAATCTTTAAATCACAATACTGGTGTATTTATGCATCAGTATTTACACAAATTAAATATTCTATAAAAGAAAATTTTCTGTTGATAAATTTTTATATCACAACACTAAACTAAATCTTTTAAAATACTGCTGGCAGAGTTAGACTACAGAATGTGTATAACATAGTCATATAGTTTTTCCAAAAGCTGAAAATATAATAAAAGAAATAAAAGGCCAAATACATACATATAAGACAAATTTGAATGAATTTTTGAGCATACATTAATTTTTACTAATGACAGTATTTTTTCATGACTTACATTTGACATTTCAAAAAACTATGGCCTTCTTTTGCTAACTTTAATATAAAAAGCAATATTCCCCATATAAATAAATTAGCTAAATAAATTTAGAAGTTTAGATTTAGAATAAATTCAGACATATAAATTAATAATTTGAAAATTTCAAATTCAGAAATTTGAAATAAAACTACAGAATGATTAAAACTAAAATAATTTCAGTCAGATATTCATTTTGTGATTCAAGCAATTCCTGAATGTCACTTGATTCTATCAGTTCGAACACATCTCATCCTATTCCATTTGCGATTTCGGCTACGTTTGCAATTTGCATTGAGTAACATACTTTAGACAAAGTTGTAATAAGATCTATTTTACTTTTTTTGTTGGTCCATTTGACAGCATTTACAAAGAATATTGGGTTGGATACCATTTGGAATCCTTTTATAATGATGTATGTACTAATTAGATCCGCAAATAAAGAAATTTTTAGCTGCGAATATAGGGATTGTGTCGCATTTTTTTAATCCACGAATAGTGAAAATGCGAATAAGGAGCTTTTATTGTAATTATCAAAGTAATGATACCTTATTACACCTGAAAATGAACTAATCACACAATTTTTCAACAGGAATTAGGAATTATTATTTTAAAAAGAATACCATATCTGGAGCAAAAGTATTTTCTGATTTTAACTTTTCTTTTCCAAGAGTACTTAATATGTCTGTCTGCATGGTTTGGTTGAAGGAACTAAATTCATCAATAACAAAGCTCTGTAATGGTTTCTCAGGCCCAATTACCGATGCAAGAGAGATGCTTTCAGCATCGAAATTACTTTGTCGGGCTGAACAAGAGTCACTTGAGCTAGAAGTACAAAAGTAACAAGAGATTTTATTTAATTCTAAAAGATATAAATCCAAAACACCATAAATAAGCCATTTTTTTTATACAACACAATCAGAAAATTTCAAATAAAAATAATTATCTATCTTAATTACAAATTCATGAATAAATTGGTGGAGGGCGTCGTAATTTTATATAACATATAAGAATCTTGAATATCATGTAAATGGGTAATCCATGATACTTAATTTTTGGGATGTAGCTATTTGCATTGCAGAATACAAAATCCCCAACAATTATTTCCATATATATTTATTTTTACATTATTAATTATCTAATAAATTTATATTATGTGTTAGGGAAATATTATTTTACTTTAAAATTTAAATGAAAAAAAAAAAAAAAAAAAAAAAAAAAAACGCTTTTCTATTAAAACTGCTGCTCACTGTATGAAATATTAATTCTATATTCTATTTTAAACTCAAAATTGAAAAAAATGATAATTGAAATTTAAAAAAATATATAGGGAAATTTTTAAAAATATTGTAAAAATTATAAAAATTTATAATACATATCTATTATATTGAATAAAATTATTCATGTTTTTAACATAATTCCACATGCTATCAGGATTTCACATAGTTTGATTTCAGTCTTTAATAACTACTATTCATTAATTATTAGTAATCAAATTGCATTAAATAATTTTTTAAGTATCAATGAATAATTTAAAATAAGATCAATTAAGTAACATAATGATTACTGATAAATGAAAATAATAGCGAAATAATAAAAAAATTCTGAAATACCTGAATGTAGTATCTTCAATTTTCCAATTACCACTTTCCAAACCAGAATCATTTGTAAATAGACTAGTCTTCAAAACATCATCTTTATTTAAAAAAATAAATAAATAGAAACAAATTATACATTTTTGAAAATAAAATTTCTGTTATATACATATAATTATTAAATTCCATATCATTTTTAATTTATTAAAAATAAAATTGAATATTTTTTACCTCTTATGTTATCAGTATATAATAGCCTGCTGGTATTAATTTCATCTTGAAAGCTTTTGGAGCTAAAATTCCAAGATGAACATTCCTTAGTGAAAAGCTAAAATTAAAAAAAAAAAAAAGAATATTAAAGAAAATTAAATAATTTCTTACATTATTTATTGTATCATAAATAAATCTATAACATAAAATATTAATATAATAATTAATGTATTTTATGTTATAAAAAAATAAATTAAACTTATTCAGAAATATAAAATTCAAAAATCAAAACAATTCTTCTAATTACATTACTTGCAACATTAATCATTTTACAAAGCAATTAAAAGATATATTATCAACAAGAAACTAAAAGATTTTTTAAAAAATTGTCTATAAAATATAGTTTCAAAAAAGACATTTTTGATTTTAATAATAAAAAAATTCAATCATACAAATAATTATGCATAAAAGTATAAAACTTTTCATAAAAAGATATAAAAATTAATTCATATTTCAGCGAGAATTATTTATTTAATATTAAAAAAGAATTGTATCCAAAATGTACTTTCCTAGCATTTATTCACTCATTGCATTTGTGTTCAAATTTGAAAATTCTATTAATTAGTTTTTAGTAATTTAATTATAATTTAAAAGTTTTTTCCTTACTACATTTTTTTTCAGTTAGGTGCATTTTGTAATAAGCTGAGCACTGATATCAAATGTAATTAATTTCTTCCAATATCAGTAAATACACTCTAAAAGAGAATCATGTACACTACACAGTAAATCTAAATATATGGCTTTAATATACTCAAAACTATAGAAAAAACCACCAATAGAAGAATATATATATATATATATATATATATATATATATATATATATATATATATATATATATATATATAATGTAAAGAAAGAAAAAAAAATGACCTATGGACAGCATTAATCTACAAACAACCAATTAAAAGTTTTTAAGTTTAATAAAACAAAAAAGCATAAATTATAAGCAGACCTTTTGTAAAAAATTATTTTTTTAAATTCCTGGTGGATACTTTCTTTCATAAGAAAAAATAAGGGAAAAATATTTTTTCCCTTATAGTACACCAGTTAAAATTGAAATAATAATAATTAACAAGAGTTGTACAAAAAATTTCCATATTTTATTTCAGACAATGATTTTCAATTAAATTGATAAGAAATAAGATTCTTGTGTAGTAATTATTTCAAAGGGGAAAAAAGCCCCATGTTATAAAATTGAAGAACATTAACCACAAAGTTTTTTTTAAAAAAAGTACACATTTCTGATCATAAGCTAATTTAAAAATTATTCACTAACTTTATAACATAAAACTATTCACTATGCTTGCTGTAGTATTATGGAAATTGTTTATTTTTAAATATAAAAATAATTCAGTTCAGTGTGATATGAATGATGATGATTGAAAAATTATGATAAACATGAGAATCAATTTGATTTTTAATATTGAGAGGGGGAGCACTAAAAGTAGAATAAATAAATAAAAAGAGAATTTTGTGTTATATTTTTAAAAACTAAGTTTTCCCTCATCTTAGAACTATTTATATATGAATACAATTAATTTTGAAAGAAATATGAAATATTTATAGATAAATAAGAAGTAGATAAAATAATAAAGAAAACCAAAGAGCCAATCCCTCAGCCCTAACTAATCATCTTTTAAATAAGAAATTTCATGACATTTATATACATTATTAATGATTTATTGTAGCCCTATACTTTACAAGAGAAATTTTGAAAGTATTATGTGAATGAACACTCATTATGAGATAAAACAACTATCAGTTTCAACTACTAGATCAATTTTGTCAATTTTTTTTTTTTTACCATTTTGCATACATTGGAAAATTATTAAAATCAACCCGAGAGTGCAAGTGTTAATTAAAATAGTACTTTCACTTTATATTAATTCACCAAAGCTGATTGACATTACTGAATTAATATTGTATTAAAAAACTGAATATCAAAATTATTTATACACAGATATAATAAAGTTTCAATGAAATAATAAGATTCTTAATATTCATTTATGAATGAATGGGACATATTTTATGGGTATCTTAACACTAATATTTCATTAAGCTAATACTATAATACAAATTAAAAACATACAAAATATGGATGGAAATTTTGTTGGGAATAAGTCAAAATTCTCCTATTTATATCGGCAGCATCCACAATCTGGTTCAAATTTTCGGTTTCGATGCAGTCGCACAGGAGCGGGAATTTAAAACGATATGCAAATAAGATGACTCTTATTTGCATATCATTGAAGAAGAGGAATTTTTGTTTTATCGCCGTAAGTGTAAACAAAAAATCAAATGTTAGGTAATAAGATCGACTGAACTTTTTAGATTTTGTTTTGTTGTCGTTGTGTATGTGTCAAGCAGCTGTGCGTCATATGATAAGTATTTTTTTTTTACTTTTCGTTCTGGTTACAAGATGTAACCAAGTTTAAAAATAAATTCCAAGTTATTTTCTAATCGTCATTGCGTGGTTCTTTTTCTTTATAGATAAATTGCATTTACTAATTAGGCCTAATTTATCTCAAAGAAAATGGTTATGGGCCTGAATCCCGCAATGACGATCGGTTTTTAAACTTATTTGAGGAGTTCGGCATTCGGAAATTTATTAAGAAGAAAATTATATTTAATCTTTAAAGACTGTTAAGTCGGGGAGGCCGCCATGAATAACGATCACGTGACTCCATTGACTTCCGATAATTATCCTACTTGGAAACAGGATATGATAGCTATTTTGTTGGATCGTAATGTGTATGATATTGTATTAGGAAAAGAAATTCCTCCCAGTGACGATGCAACGGAAAAGGAGAAAGCGCGTTATAAAAAACGGTGTAATAAAGCTTTCTCGACTATTTATTTAAATGTTTCCAAGGAGCTCCGGCCTTTGATTGCCGATACAACGGAAGGGAAGACGGCATGGGAAATAATTCAGAAATATTTTCATCCAGAAAGTAGAGCTCGTATGATAGGTTTATTAGATCAATTCTTTTCATGCAGAATCAATGGTAATGAGAGAATTGGACTCTATGCAGCTAGACTTCGGAAAATAGTAGCTGATTTACTAGATTGTGGCGAAAAAATCCCTTTGAAATACCAAGCTTTTCAGTTAATCAGATTTTTACCAGATTGTTTCGGGGCAATTGTCCAAGCTATTTATAGGTGGCCCGATGAACAATTTACGTTTGATAAAGTTCTAAATGAACTTATAGCCGAAGAAGCTCGTTTGGAACAATGTTCGAGGGACCACGAACAGTTTGCACTACACAGTGCTATTCCACCTGGAACTAGTGCAAGAATTCGTTCAAAGTTTAATCGTCCCTCAGGCAAGGAAAGTAAATATAATAATTCAGGGTACAATGATAAGAACTTTAAGGGAAACAAAAAGATTAACCCGAAATCTTTCATTGTTGAAACGTTTATAACTGAAAAATCGGATCCGAATGCATGGATAGTAGATAGTGCAGCAACGACTCATTTTTGTTCAGATAAAAAATGGTTCACTAAATTTGAACCATCTACTCAGGCTGAACACATCTATTTAGCAAACAGTACTACATGCCCAATCGAAGGCAAGGGAACTGTAAAACTGTCTTATTCAAATGGTCAAAGTTTCCTTTTGAATAATGTTGTTTATTCTTCCCAAATAAGACACAACTTGATATCTGCGCCCAAACTGGATCAAGGAGGAGCGAAGTTCATCGGACAGAGACGAAAGATTCAGGTATTCGATGGAAACGAACGACTCTTCACAGCAACTTTGGGTAACGGTCTTTACAAAACATATCCGAAGCCACCTCCAACTTCAAAGGTAACATCTTTTAATGTTTCAAAATCAGATCAGAAAAATAAGGCAAGTAAAACCAAGCGTTCTGTAACAAAGACTGGTAACCTTACTGAATGGCACCAGAAGTATGGCC
>JAPMOQ010015762.1:904586-938550 GCA_026543055.1 Argiope trifasciata | reverse complement strand
ATAGATAAATTGCATTTACTAATTAGGCCTAATTTATCTCAAAGAAATTTTATGTACGCAAAGGTAATAATTAATACTTAAAAAATGAAACTGTTTTAAACCAAAAATCTTATAAACAAATGATCAATTTAATACAATAAAAGAAACCATTATTACATTTAGACATGATACAGGCTTGGGACAAGAAAAGGTGAATTTCACAAAATAGTGAATTCTGCTGGACATAAACTTGAAGTACAGTAAGTATGATTAACTGAACAGTAAAGTAAATAAACATATAGCAAAAGAGGCTGAGATATTAAAAATATCATAGAATAGAAAATCAATTTCAAAAATGATAAAGTTCTGAAATCTGAAGAAATGTGCCATACCTACACATTTAAAGAAAAAAATAAAATGATAGAAATTTCTAACAAAGTTACTAAGAAAAATCAAACAAACTAAATTATTACCTGTAAATCTTCAGAAATTTCTTCAAGAAATAACCTATCTTCCAGCATTTTATTATTTTCTTTTATATTATGAACAGTAGCTAAGAGTTTTTCACTATATAATAACAGAGTACAATATAAAAAAAAAAAAAACTTTCAAACAAAATGTAAATTACAAATGGTTCAAATATGAATTTTCTTGATGCAATAAAAGTCATATGTTTTAAAATGTTTCAGAGCAATGAAAATTTTAGATAAATGAGCTAAATGACAAGGTAATAATTTCATGATTTTGATTTCAAGTGATATGAAAGTAGATTATAATACTTCAAAAAATTAAATGTGCTTTTATATTAGAATTATTAATAATTAAAAAAATGTTTAAAATTAATCTTACAAAAATAATAATAGATCATAAATATTATATCTGGACAATACAACCTTAAAAATCAATCAGAAATAATGAATTGCAATTAAAAACTTCCAATCCCTTACAGTCTCTATTTATAAAATTTACTGCAAAATATAATACATTTATCTTTATATTCCTTTTTTTTAACTGTACACTTTTAGGAGGGGTTTTTTTTTTTGTAGTTATTGTAATTAGAAACATGCAAAATATAATATTCATCAATTTACAAATCCTACCAAATTTCTTATTAATTGAGGGAAAAAAATTACGGAATAGATAGACATACTAGTATGTGAAAACTGATAATTAAAATGTAAAAAAAATTTTTAAAAACATAATTTTATTAACATTTTCTAGCACAAGCTTCATAATTTTGTTATGTTCAACTTTGAAATATATCAAAAATTTTATTTTCCAAATATTCTTTTAAATTTTCAGATTACACCACTTCTCAATAATATTTTGTAAAGATATAAATTTTTTTTAATGAATGATAAAATCTGTAATATGACTTGCGTGAGAAATAAAAATGCCACCTATAACAAATATGAGCTTTATACAATGATTATAAATATGATTTTCAAAACTGCAGAGTTTAGTTTAATACTTTTAAAATTATAATGGGCAATAGTTAATGGGTAAAACATTTTAAATTTACTTCTTTCCCAACAGTGAAGATTGAAAAGCATTACATTTTCAGATTTAAAAAAAAAATAATAAAGACGAATAATGGTTTTATTGAAAGTATTATAGCTGAACACCTTTATTTGGTATACAAAAGTATTATAAAACTTTAATTGAAAATATAATGTATCAGTTTTTATTTTTATTTCATTTTGAATTAAATTATTAAAAAAACCTAATTTTTTAATAGTGACAGTGATATGAAAAACCGAAGCACTTCTATTCATTTTTCTAGAATTACAATTTTTTCATTTTGAACTTACATTGCAATGTCAAATTATATATGGAAAAAAAAGTATAATTAAAAATAAGATAAGTTATATAATCTTACTTACTGTAGTGTTTTTAATTCATTTATATTACTTTCAAAACTCCAATTTTTTTGAACATTTGATAATTCTTTGATTTGTAAAAGATCACCTAAAGAAGAAAATTGTTAACAGCATAGATAAATCATAGGGAGAAGAGGAAATAATATATTAATTTTTGTATTAAAATAAACTTTTTCTACAAGCAATAAGATGACGCTACGAAAATTCATCTACTATTACATCAACAGCAATTCATTTTTTTAAAATGCAAAATGATAATAATAGCTAATTGCAATATGATATTAAATATCTGATGTTGTAATAATTTTCTTCAAGAATTATAAATAATTTTTAAATATTATCACAAAAAAATAGCTTAGGGTAGGGTAAATATACATTAAAATTGCATTAATATGCTTTTAAATAGCAAAGAAAAAGAGCATAATTAGAGTGATATGTAAAAGAAGATGACATTTCTTCCCGTTCCAAAATAATAAATATTGAAATAAATATAATGTATATATATATTTTTAATCAATCAAACTAAAAATCAGACTATTATTAACAAATACTCAATGAAAACTTTTCTTTATAAAAAATATTGAAAGAAAAAATATTTACCTTTCAATAATATTTTTTCATACAATTTCAAAAATATATAATACATTTTTAAATATCTGTAAGAAAAAAAAATGATAAATCAGACATCTAAGAAAAGGAATTCATTTAAATTATAAATCCTCTTATAAAAACACAGGGGAAAAAATTCAATACATTTTTTTTTGAAAAACAAAAACATGCACAACATACAATTAGAAAAGTACATTTATTATTTAATTATTTATTTTATCTTTTTTTATTATTAATATTTTGCCTTGACATTTTTAAATTTCACATATTCTTTTGAGATAATGCTATTGCTTTAGTTTCAATGTTTACAAGTTTTGAAATGAAATAATTTTCTTATGTAAGGCAATTTTCAAGTATTTATCATAATATATGTATATGATAAATATTTGAAACTGTGTGAATTCTCATCTTCAAAAAGAACAGTTTATTGGAAAGCTTACTTCAACAAGTTAACTTTTTCTTCTTTTGTTTCTGCAGAGCACATCTAGGAAGAAGAAAAAAAAAAAAAAAAAAAAAAAAAAAACACTTATAAATAATAAAATTTATAACAATCATAGTTTATGAAGATAATATTTTACAAAACTTGTGAATACAAATTTTATTTGGCAAATATTTTTATAAAGTTACTATTATACAATTATACAAATAAATTCATAATAAAAAAACAAACATTAATATCATGCATATTTTAATAGATAAACTGATATGGACAACAGTTAATTTTAATTTCTGAACAAGATTTTAAAACATGAAAATTATAAAATTTCTAACCAGTACCTCATTTAATTCTGGGCATTGTTCTTTGATAAAGTTACTGATATCAAGTTTAAGTTGTGCTCCATCTAACAAAAACATTTCAGGATTTTCTTTAATAACAGGGAATAAGTATTCCCAGAACTTTTTTTCCTTATCAAGGAAAATCTGGAGTTGTTTCCAATATTTTCTAATCTAAAATAACAAATTATTTTCATTAACAACTATGCATGTTAACATCAAAAGTTAAATAATCTTAAATTTAGAGAAGTAATCACCAGAAATTAATAATTAAAATTCCGTAAGACAAATTTAAATTGTATATGCTGATTAATATAAGAAACTTATATCTATTTTGAAAATGATAAAAATACCAATAAAAAGCATTAAATTACATGATATCTAATAGTTTGGTAATCTAATGTTATGATGCTTTTGGTAAATTTTGATAAGAAGCTTGGTTAAAATAGTAAAACACAGATCATTTTAAATTTAAGTAAATATTAATTTAATTTCCCAACATTAATAAAGTTTTCAAGATGTACAAAAAATTAATATGATATTTTATATACTTAAATTATTACTTCAGTTTAAAACTTCAAAGAAGTAATTTTAGTAAATATTTAAAAAATAATTTTAAAAAAACTCACAAAGATATGCCTGAAAGCATCTAGATAATTATTAAAACATGATAATGCATCAGTCTCTAATTTATTATCTTCAACAACATTTTCCAAAATAAATTCGTCTTGCAAACAGACTTTATTTATGAAAAGTTTTTAACTGAGTACTCTTAATAATTGCAGGGAAAATTTTAATCAGGGATTTATTCAAAGTGCAAAAACAATTTTAATTTATAATCCTAAAATAATAATAATAATAAATTACATATTATTTTTAAAAATTTAAGATATTTATACATCTTATCGATTAAAGCGATACATTTCATACAGACTAGTTTAATAACTTTTACATCACTTCTTGAAGCAATCATATACAAAAACAATAAAGTGCATTGTTTTTATACATAATTGTTTGTAAGAAAATGATTAATTAGAGTAATTGGAAAACTGAGCTCAAGATTTAGTATAATGGGAGTATGGCTGCCTTTAAAATGCTCTTTCCTTAAAATATTAGAGCACAATAACTAGCCAATTCCAAGAAAATGGCCCAAAAACTTTCAGAAAAGCTGATATACTAATAATAAGTACTTGCTGCCAAGTGTCCGAACATCACAGTCAATAAAGTGCTGGCTTAGATCACAAGATCAAAGTTCAGTTTTGGGCTAATATTTTTCAAATTTCAAATTTTTCTTTTAAAATTATCACAAATTAATTAAATAATTTACAATTAGTTTTCTCCAACATTTTTCATTTTCTTATACAAAAATAAATGTTTATTCTCTTAATTATCGAATTATAATTTAATTTTTAGAAGAAAAATAATTATGAATTTACATGTGTCTTTTAAAAAAGAAATTCAATAATACATAAATCAATTTGACAATTCAATAACATGATAAATAATTATGGTCAAAATACTGTAATTGAAACATAATTATAAAGCATTAATTAAATAATTATAAATTTAACAAAAAAATTAAAGAGCTTTTCTCAACTAAAAATCGTAAAGGTTCCAACATTTCTGAATTTTAATAAAGAAAAGTTATTTGTTATAATTCAGTGAAGGTATATTTATATCAGTAATTAAAGAGTAACATGATATGCTGCTTGATTTTCTGAAGAAAAACAAATATTTTTTTAAGGTAAATGAAATTTGTTTTTTCAATCAATCCTTTCTCTTGTAAAAAGTAAAAATATGTCCCAATGTTTTATGATAATTTCATTCTGGTAGTTAATCATAAATTCTTGCATGCAATATAAAATTAATGAAATACTTTATATATGCCAATAATAATAATTAGCATTCTTTAAGTTAAATTTGTCTAGCTTAAAAATAGAAAAATGCATTCATACTTTTGATGCATTCATACTTTCTCTAAAAAAATTAAATTATAATTCAAGAATTAAGAAAACAAACATTTATTTTTGAGAAAAAAAAAAAGAAATTTTTAAAAAATAGAAACTATTTGTAAATAATTCAATTAATTTGTAAAAATTAATTTAAATATTAGCCTAAGACTAAATTGGGTCTCATGATTGCTAAATTATCACCTTATCGACTGCGTTATTTGGGCATTTGACAATGGTGACATATTAGTATATAGGTTATACAGAAAATTTGAGGTTGTTGACATTTTCTCAAAACTGATTGGTTATTGCATTTTAATATTTTAACAAATGGGCATCCTAAAGGCATACTGTCATTACACTAAATCTTATTTTGAACTCAATTTTCCAACCTGTGGTCCCTCTCCGTAATTCTATAAAGAATTCATTATTCCAAGGGTCATATTTTATATCTCACTGAATAAATATGTGTACATTTTACTTATGTGGGAGGCAAGCTGTAGAATAAATATACAGACATACCATTATTTAACTATTATTGTGCACATTGTTATTCATATCATTTATTAATGTAATTTTTGCTTCCAAATTATGTAGGGAGAACAAAGAATTTTAGTAAACAATAAAAGAAAAGAAAAACAAAAGTAAACTTAAAGAAATTAAAATACTCATGTGACATTTTTGAAAAAATAATTAAATGTTTAGTATGGAAATTAAAACTTTTAACATTAATAAACTTTCTTTCATCTGAAACAAAATTAAAATTTCAAATATTAACAAAATAAAATAAAAACCTTTCTTGCATTTTCAGATATTTTTTCTATGCTGTATTGTAATGATTTCCCATTTACAACTGATTCACAAAAACTGAAAAAAACAAAGCAAAAAGAAATTTAATTTAAAAAATGATCAAAGAAAGTATAAAAATATAATTCATGTCTAATTATCAAATAAATCATACACATATTTAAAGGCAAAGTACTCACAACAAAGACTCAAGAAACTTATTCTTCTCTTTCAGCAATGAAGAATTTGTAGCTAAACTTGATTTCAGCTTTTGGATGTGTGCGATAAAATTACTAAGAAAAAGTAATAAATAGTAACTACTTTGAGATTAATAAAATGTATTTAAATTTTGCAAGTAAATTTATGCAAGATTTTTTTCATTCCATGCTCATAAATTTCATAACAGTTTTTAAATATCAAGTCAGAAGATGAACAGCAAAATCAATAAGGAGAAAGTTTTCTTCCTACAATGTCAGAAATTGCATTGAAACTTTGAGTATCTCCTATTCTATAATTTATAAAAATATTTATAGTCTAATTAAAAATGTCAATGTCTTTCATAAGGGGCAAAAAATCACATCAAATAGAATGGACAGTATAAAAATGTGAAAAAAAAAGTGACGTGCAATCATATCACATAATAAAAATAGTGCATAATTTATGTGCATTAAAAATCAATACTTCTTAATTCCCAAGTCCGCAACAAAATGATTCTAGAAATTCAGAATTATTATTGTATCAAAACTCAGCAAGAGTGTAATGAATATCAGTACAAAATATACTCAAATATGAAATACCTAAAAACATTCCAATTAAAAGAAGGCAAATTAAACCATAAGAAGTTAATACTTATTCTTCAGTGTGCAAAAGTTAACAAAATGTAAATGAAGAATACAGTTTCATAAAAGTTATTTCAAATGTCAATCAATCTCACTAATACATGACACTAATATAACCTTGGAAACTCAACAATTCAAACAAATCTTGAAGTTATTCAGTGCAAGGCCTGCATCACTTTAATACTAAAGCATTAGCCTCAACTGAAAATTAAAAATAGCATTAACCTATCCAGTCATATTTAAGAAGTTCAGTTTGACATTTTCTTCCACAAAATATTTCGACATAACTGAATGTTTTTAAAACTTTATTTTTCATATGTAGCATTTGGTGATTTTTGAGTCATTCTTTTATGTATGAAATTATTTATATTGATGCTCTTATATTTCCTCAGAGTTCTGAAATAATTTATGTTTAAAATTTTAAACTGATAACTTACTTTGAAGTTTTTAAATATAACTCAAAACTTTTCAGAGAGAAGTCTAGTATTTCTTGTAACTTTTCACCAGACAGCATGGTAGCAATTTTCAGAGTCTCAACAGCATCTTGACTGTTATGTTTTGAAATTACAGGTCTCGAAATCAATGAAACATTGTCATTTCTTCTAATAGTTTTCTCTACTACATGAGTGGAAAATGACAGGTAAAGTTCATAAAAACGATCACCACCAAAAGTAGAAATTACTGACAATACAACACGAGGAAACTTAATATTGCTTTCCTGAAATAGAAAAAAAAAAGTATTTATTCAAGCACTATATTGGTTTTGTTTACACTAATAAATTACAAACAGTGATGGGGGGAAGATTATATAACACATAGCATTCTAAATTTTTGTAACTAAAACCATAATCAATTTATATATTGTTACAGATTCCCGATCTGCCAGGTTCATTCAGTGTAATGGGTGTATGGTGTGAAAAACACAGTCAGCAGGCCTCAGAAGAAAACAATGACGACATTTATTTACATAAAGACAGACAGCACAAAGATGACAAATATTACCATAAAAAAAAAGAACAATGTAACAACAATAGACCACAAATAGAAATCCAGTAGTACCAACGTCCAAAGCGGTAAGACAGAATTCAACAAGAGAGGGGATCCTTGGAGCTTTGCTCTACAACCTCTTCAGATGGCTGAAACTTCTCGCTGCCCCTTGCTTAGTTGTATCACTACAACAAGACTGGCTACAGGACATGATGCTGCTTCCTCAATAGATCACAAGGCACAGAGCTCAGTTCAGCACTAGTTTTATTCCACCATTATTTCACTATCCTCTCAGAGAATCATTATTTGTCATCAATTTGACTACTATTGCTGGCAATTTGAGACTGCCATTCTTTTATAGCTTCAAGGAGGTAGGGCTGGAAACTAGACCAATCAGGAGTATCTTGACTCCTAATAGACGAATCAAAAAAAATTCCAGAAGTTTTAAGTATTATCCGTTTTGTCGCCAAGCTCTTGGATTATTGGCTAACAGCATCTAATACAGAGTACTGAAAATCATTCTTTCCAGTGATCGAAACAACTATGCTGGTAAGCAGCATCACAGATAAGTAACAATATCTTCTACTAACTGCATTGTAGAAAAACAATTTTTTACAGTAAAAATAGAAATGATCAATCAGACAGATTTAATTTTAGCTCCTTTTTACAAAAAAAATTTTAAGACAGAGTTATTATGAAAAATTATAATACAAATTCAAACATAATTAACAGAATTTTCAAGTAAATTCTTTGTCCACTTATTACATGTTATAAAAACAGTACCTAATCAAAACAAAAATAATAATGCCTAATTTAGATAATACAACACAAGGAATGCATGCTGTTTATATCCTTAAATAAATATTTTATGTACAAAAATGCTTATTATTCCATTAAAAAATCATTATACATTTTGAATTATATAAAATATCCTTTCTTTCTAACCCTGTAGTTCTGTTCAGATCTATATGACAGGAAATGAAATTTATACGCTCATAAAAAAACATAATTATGGGATATTTTCAAGAAACTTGACATCTTTGGTAAATAATTTAAATATGCACCCCTAAAGGGAGTTATGTTTATTTGCATTTTGAAGGAATATTTTTCACCTAATGTATCATTTTGGTTAATATGACCCAATGCGTATAAAATAAATCTTTTATTTTTACTCATATATGTTAAGTCTTGTTTGAAATAATTTAAAAGAAAAGAATAACAGTAATTTATCCATGTTCGAAAAACCTGTTTTATTGAAGTATTGTTTAGTCAAATGTCAAGAATGTGCATGCAATGTCAAGAAGTACAATTGATAGAGGGCCAAATTATTTGCTCTTATTGCAACATTTTTTTTTTCCAACTATATTTTACTTTCTGATATACTGTAAAACAGTGTGCTCATGATTATGAGAGAAAAAAACGATAAATTGCATAAATTTGAGTCACACTGATAAATTGAAGCTTCTGATAGCAAAGAAATATACATTTATGAAAATCATACAAGTTATGAAATTGAGAGTGAAAGCTCAAACAATGTTTTTAATAATGATGTTGAACAAATGAACTATAAGTCGATCATTCAGTCCAACAATCAGTGAAATAAAGTGGTACATTCTTCTCAACCAACAGCAACAATATTTTAAGAGCTACTCTGGAAGTCACAGGACATGCAATGGCAATGATATCAGATGTAAAAAGCACATTTGAGGTAGTATTCAATTCTACAATTGAAAACAAAATGATGAAAATGACTAATATTGAAGGAGAAAACCTTTACGAAAGAAAGTGGAAACAAAATCGAAAATAAAACTTTTCAATCATAAATTGGATTATTTCGGTTAGCTGGTGTTTATAACTGGCAGAAGTATATTTAGTGCCCTTGAAATGTCCCTCAAAAATTTTAGCATGATAATGGAGTATTATTTATTTTGATAGTAAACTCACTCTTCAAGAAAGTAAAAATTTAGATAAATTAGCTGCAGTGGGAGATATATGGGAAAAGGGGACAGAAATTCTACCAAAATTATATTAATCCAAATGAAAATATTTCTCTCAAAACAAGTTGTCTAAATGAAGGCTAATTTTGGAAGAACTGGGAAAATCGCTCATTTTTTCCACACATTGAAACAAGACCACAACACCAATAAATGAGGATTTGATATAAAGAATACAGAGAAAAGAGGAAACTGTGCCATCTGGATCTGCTGAGAATACTTCATTGTGTGTCAAATGTGGTTGATGCAAGCTCTGTCTGTCAAGCAATGATAGAAAAACTAATATGTTATACTGCAATTGCAAGAATCACAGTTGCAAATCTTATAAAATATTATCGGTCAAATTTTAAAAAAGGATAAATAGCCAATTTGTTGCATAAGCAATTTGAGCCTTCTATAGTAAATAAATCTAGATTTTATTTTTTAAGTGTAACACATACCTGGGCTATGCTTGATAAATAATCTACAGAAGTCTTTTGAAACTGTCGACACTGTACTTTATCCATTAATGGCCAAGGAAGGCTATAGTCATGAAGGAAATTTATTATCAGCAACAGCATAAGTTTCACAAAAAATAAATTTAATAGAACCAATTGGTAAAAAGCAATTTTTAATCAAGACTATACTGATTCATAAATGCTAGATAGATGAACCATTGGAAATTTAACATTTTAGTTAGCACATTAAACTGCAGATATCTATTGAGGGAAAATTCTTTGAACATATGATTTCATCAAATTCAAATTATTTTAAACTAGTTACCTTTGGTGACCAATTTATTCACATTTGTATTAATTATTACTTATTAGGATGTTAAATGATTAATATACTATGCATTTTTTAAATTCACCTTTCTTTTTAATAAGGCTAAAATACCTGAATTCAGTTATTGTTTACTGTTAATCCAAAAACATAATATAGAGAGCAGATGAAATATTTAATAATTTTACCATTATATATATATATATACAGTGGGTAAAAAAAGTTTCCGTACGGTCAGTAAATTTAAAAATAAATGAACATAATTTGTAAAGTATTGCACTTTTTCTTTAAATACTGTCTATATCTGAGTAGTATAAGTTCATGGAAAGAGATTTTTATAAATTTTCATTCTTACAAAACGAGAAAAGCATATTATTTGCAATATCTAAGGTAAATTGAAAATTGCAGTGCAAAAAAAGTTTCCGTATGCGTTATGCAAATTCTTTTTGACGTGTTTAAAACAGGTCCACAGTAAATCTTTGGCATTAGAAAGTTAATCACTGATAAGAAAACAACATATCGACAGTTGTTGAGTTCATGTTTGTTATTGATCGTCTCAAAATGAAAGTCCCAAAGCTATTCGAGAATTAAAGATGAAATTACGAAGAGATGGATTATCCAAGAAAATGATTAATAAAATGACTAAAAAATCAAAGTCTACTGTGCAATATATCATTGAAAGATATCGTAAACTTCATTCACTTGAGGATAGAGATCGATCCAGCAGGCCGTCAAAATCAAATCGTGTGCATAAAAGAAACATCAAACTCCAAATTCAAGAAAATCCACGAATTAGTGCACCGCAGTTGGCAGCTGATTTAATGGTTAGTTACAACATTAAAGTCTCATCTCAAACCGTGAGAAATGTCATTAAAAAAAGTGATTATCATGGACGTGGGGCCCAGAAGAAACCCTATATAAGTTTGTGCAACAGGAAAAAGCGCTTCGAGTCTGCAAAGAAGCATGTAAGCAAGCCATTATCTTTTTGAGAATCCATTCTTTTTAGCAATGAATCCAAATTTAACATTCATGGATCAGATGGCTGAGTAGTGGAGTGGAAAAAACCAAACGAACAAATGCTAACTACGAATTTATGGGGAACTGTGAAGAATGGTGATGGCGGTGTTTTGGTGTGGGGGTGTATTAATGCTTCTGGAGTAGGAAATTTGCAATTCATCGAGGGAAATATGGATATTCTTAAACAAAATGTGTTATCCAGCGCAGAGAAATTATCTCTTGGAACTGGATTTACTTTTCAGCAGGACAATGATCCTAAACACACCTCTAAGATTTGCCAAGAATGGTGTCTTTATCATGTTAAACAACTACTTCATAGCCCTTCCTAGTCACCCGATTCAAACCCCATCGAACATTTGTGGAAAGAAATTGGCCGACAACTTAAAAAATATGACATTAAAAACAAAGTTGAACTCAAAAGTGCCATTAATAGCATTTGGTGTAATATTTCTCTAGAATCAAGAAAAAAACTTGTAGGGGTAAATGCACAACGTCTAAGAGAGGTGATAAAGGCCAAACGAGGGCCCAATAATCATTAAATGTATTTTTGTTAAATGTACTTTGCATTTTTGTAAACTTTTTTCGTGTGCTAAGGCACCGTACGGAGACTTTTTTGTTCTATATTTATGGCATGTTTTGAGTTTTTAAGATTTATTATTTAATTTTGCCAGTGTTATCATCCTTTTAATATGAATAATTATTAAATAATGTTAGTTTTAACACATTTTTAAGTTTTCATTTTTATCATCCTGAATTTTGCGTGACAAATTAAACTTTGATATGCATTCTTATCTGCATGCGGAGACTTTTTCACCCACTGTATATACACACACAAGATTTCACAAATGAAGTATCCAAATCATCATGAAACATTATTAAAAAGATAAAGATTATTAATTTAACAAATCTTGATACTAATTAAATTAAAGTTATTATTAACATGCGAAAAATAAAGAAATAATATTAAAAAAATTAAGTAAACATACTTGTATTTTTTTTCAGATACCTCATTTAACTTTTCAAATAAAAAATGAGTTACAATTTCAAACATCTTTTGATTGGGCAAAGAAAACATATCCCTGAAATGAAAATATGCATATAATTGAAAAATATCATAAAGGATAAAATTTAAAAATCTAAAAACATTTAAAGAAATTTTTAATACATATTTCTCAAAGCTTAGTAGTTATTTTTCTTGAAATATTAGAATATTAACATCAACTTAAATGTTTTAGTTTCATATGTAATTTCTTTTTAAAAATTCAAAATTATTTAATCAGAATTTTAAAAAAAACTACATTTGAAGGATCATATAATATTTAGAGATTCAGAAAAAGCATGATGTTATAATATCGTATTAATTTAAACAATAAAAACTTTTTTGCATGTATTAAAATTTGGTTCTAAAAGTGATCAAAAATAAATTTATAGATTATGGAAAAGAAAATTACAAGAAAAATTTAATACTACTGTCAAGAGATTTAAAGATAAGGAAAAGGGATAAGATGCAGAAACATTGAAATTTCACTCTTAACTTTCTCCTTACATACCACACATCTCCTCTCTTTTTTGCTAACACGATGAAACAAAGTATAATCATTTCTTCTCCCACATGTAACAAATGTATGAAGTCTCTAATTATTCTGCAATTTTACACACATTCTATTTTTTATATGTCTATATTGGACGAAAAAGGAAAAAAGATGTACTGCATCCCCATAAAAATTTTGAAGGTAATGACAAAACTTTATTTTCAAAGGGTTTACAATAGAAGTACTTTCCTATTTCTTTTTCAAATTCAATTTGAAAAGAATATAGAAACAAGCATAATTTAAAAGAATATAGAATAAAGCATAATTTAAAAGTAAACAATTAGATTTTAAAAAGAAGTAAAATAAATTTCTTAATTACTAAAAAATGAGTGGAAGGGAATATTCAGCATATGGGTTTATATATACGATTACAGCAATTTTATAATCTAAATTTAATTGCTCAGTAAATATTTATAGAATGAGGTAAAACATTTATTTTAAATCAGATAACTGTCAGTACTCAGCAAAAGATATCCTTAATAATTTTGTATAAACACCAGTAAGAATTTATTTAATCAAAAATATGAGAGAAATATTTTTTTAAAAAAATGCATATCTAAAGGGAAGAAAGTCAAAATTTAGATCTAACAAAGAATTTCAAAAACAATTCATCTTACTGCATAACTTCCCTTTGTGAAATAAAATCAAAGCTAGACTCTGAATTCCAAATTAAGCAATAATTTCAGCCATTTTTCTAGGTTCCATTTTTATATTTTGCCAACTTTTTATTTGCTTTTATTTGTTTATATTTATTCAGATGAACATTATGTCTATAAATAAATCATATCTTTCACAATGAATGATTCATATAACAAACCAAAGAAAAATGTTGGAGGAGATTGTGAAGTCAAATACAGCATTGGTATGTACTTGAGGTATAAATGCTTGTCAAATGCTTATCTAAAGAGAATCCTTACATCTACATACAAGAACCTTTGACCAGACAACACTGCCAAAAGTAATTTTGAATGGTTTGATCAAATACCTGTGAAGCTTTAATTGAGAAGATTGCATCTCTGGCTAAAATTATGGTATTAAAGGTAAATAGCAATGGCGTCTATGAACTGGCAGAAGAACATAATCAGACTATAGGAGAAATTATGGAGATGCATTTTATGTCTAGCTAGCAAAAAAACTGCTAGTGAGATTTGTTCAGTAATTCAAGAAATAAAAGCCTCAGTGGACCAACAACCTTCCAGCGAAATAAGGAACATTCTGAAAGCATGGGATATAATAGCTTTGTACATTGAAAGCATCATCCTAATTTGACAGGAACACTATGTGCTATAATTCACTTAACTATTATCAGTGTATATATTATCTTCAATGATATGATATTGTCTTAATTTTTGTCAAATTTTGAAGTGGAGCAAAAAAAAAGTTTTTAGATAATTTTCTTATGGGTCTAAAAAAAAAAAAAAAAAAAAAGCATATATTACAAATAATAAATTGCAGTATATAAATATTCTTTTTCCAAAATGAATAGTATTCTTATTTTATAATGACTGCTGTGAAAAAAACTTCGTTTAATATGTAATTACAATTTGCATTTCAAATAAGATGAATGATTTTTATTAAACAGAGTTTTGCTGTAATAAAAATATAAATTTAAGCAACCTACTTGTCACATTTTACTCTGTATTCATTTTCTACAGCTGATTTGTCAAATTCAAGGATTAACAGATTATTAAAAAATAATTCTCGCTGTTTGGCAAGTACATCCATTTTGGCAAAAATGATTTATATAGAAGTATTAAACTTATAACAGTATTGAGGAAGTTTCCCTGAAAAATAAAAAGGTTAATAAATTATATGTATACAAAAATGTAATTGTTTATTAAAACAGAAAACAACAAGCAAATAACTGAGCATGAAGCTCACAAAAAGTAGAAAATTAATATGATAAATTGATTTATCTATAATTCTCATCGGAAATGCAAAAGGTCTCATGAATAATAACATTACACAACAAGCAAAGTGTAATTTTCTGCATTGGATTTATGTGCTCATATTAATGTATATATTAATTAATGGTGAAACAGCCAAAACTCACAAAATGTAACAATATAATACAAATTTGTATTGCAACCCCATGAGGTGCTTCTAATTGAAAAGAAGGCAACATGGCATGCATTTGTTCCACAACATTTGTACCCGGATAACAGAAAAGTACCATTGGGTCAATCTGCATATTCTTCTTTAACTCACATTAAAAGTTACACATATATTAACCAAATGATATTTAAAGAAATTTTTTCACAACTAAAATATTAAAAATTTAAATTTAAATGTTTTTCAAATTACTATAAGCATGGCCCAGTACATCCTGTTCTTTTGGGTTAACCATTCCATTATCTCAATAAATGGTAATGCACATTGTTGAAAAAGAAGAAAGGAACATAAGAAAAGGTCACTAAGCATTGTTCTAATGTGCCCTAATTTGGCATCCTGAGATTTATTTTACCCTGGATTTCTTTCCTTAATTCTTCCCTTCTGACCATTTTCTTCCTTGATACTTCAAGTAAATAAGTCTTTATGATCATGCTTTTGAGTTATCTTACTCAACATGTGAAGTTTTTTACATATTCTAAAAAAAAATTGAACATTTTTTCAGAATCTTTTTTTTTTTTTTTCTTTTCAATTAAGTATTTTTAAGGTGCTTAAGAATGGTTTTCACAGTTAAGCATTTTTTATGATGTTACACTCCTTCCACAATCTCATTGCAATTAAATATTAGTAAATTGTTGGACCTTAATCAACATAAAAATTATCTAGATAAATTTCTTTATTAAATTAATAAAATTACTCTTTATATTAACTTTTTAGTATTTTTCAACAAAATTTCAGATATGATCTTTCTACATTCTGAGCATGCAGTGGAAATTTGTACTTTATTTTAAAGAAGATGGAACAATTTTTCTTGTTTTTCATATAATACAGCATTGTTTTTCAATAAACACAGACCTGAACATGATTTAATTTTTAAAACAATGTTGATTGTTATAGTATTCTTCACAAAGTATAAAACATGCTGCTAAAAATTATATTTTTTTCAGTTGCAGTAACTAAGGATGTTCAAAAAGATTGCAATCACTATTCCAATTTCACTTTTTTTCCCTCCGTCTTGGAAACTGGACTGCACTATGTAGAAGGAAAGGCAAGCAGATAGAAAAAAGATAAGCTTACAAATATAATAACCACAAATGATGTTGCTTTATTTTTAAAGAAGTATTGATTTTTTTTCTCTTACAATGTTAAAAAAAATTGGCATTTATAAAACTTTCCCAGTTCCATACTATTTTATTATTTTATATGAAAAAGTGTTGCATGGAAACTATGCATTAAAAATGCCTCCAGTGGATTTGAATTTTTAGCCTAAATAACAATAAGAATTGATGGTATATCAAATTTAACATTTTCAAATAAAAATTTATACTATAAAAAGAAACAATTTACTAAAGAAGCATATAAAAAGATTTCATCACACCTTAGGATATAGAAATAAAACTTTAAGATAGCACATAAAACAGCACTAAAATTGGTAAAAGTGTAGAATAGTGTGCCCCTTGCTGCGCCAAGGATGCCAAGTCGCCAACAAAGATGGTAGACAAAATAAACAAACTGCTATGCGGAACAGTTACCGTTGCCATTTCCCGCTTTTTTATTTAAAATTTAAACTAATCATAGTTATTTGTTTAATACTGCCCGATGCCTTTGGCATCTGTAGAAGGCACCGAGCAGTATTTTTTAACTTTAAAAAAACATCCTAGGGCTTCGCTTTCCTACTGAGCGAGAATGAAGTAGCTTCCCTAGCAAATTAAACAGATGGATGGTGTGGATTAAGGAATAGTGCATAATAATATTACAAGTATGAATATTATTATGCACTATTCCTTAATCCACACCACGTGAAACACACGCCAAGTACGAAGTTACCATATTTTAACGGGAGAGAAAAGGTGAAGTTGCCAAGGAGGAAATAATTATCGCCCGAGAAATGGCGCCAAAAAAATCGCCAAAACAGAGCGCACCGTTCACTGGGATAGAGCCATGCAAAGTAAACAGCGACCAGTAATAATTATTTTGCTTATAATTTCATTCAAACATTATGTAAAATTTGAAATTCACATTAGATACTTTTGATTGCAGTGCGAATTTTTGAAAAATTTTCTCTCGTCCCCCCCCCTTTTTTTTAATCCATATTTCTTCACAGCTTTAACCCTCCAAGCGGCGGAGACGTTTTTTTCTGGAAGGCACATCCCCTCCGAAACGGGCATAACCGTGTTTTTTCGCTCTGTTCAGTTGTTTCCGAGACGGGCGCAAACGTTTTTTTCCTACTTTCAGTTGAAGCGTCGAAAAGGACGAAGACGTGTTTTTTCTTCTGTGCCGTCCCCCTCCGTTAATGACCTTCTTGTCAGTGATAGCTTACTTTACGATAACCCCCTAAAGAGAGCAGCCTAGAAGCACTTAGCGGTCATAAAAGAATTCCTTATCGTTAAATGATTTAAGTAGGAAGTATTTCATGTGGTTTTCGGAAACTCATGAGAAAAAAAAAAAACTCTTCTCACTAAATTTTACTTACCAAAATAATAACTTAAGAACTCCTTCCTTAATAAAGAAAAATGTTTCTAAATATATTTTCCAGTAAAATGTTGCTATTAAACAATTTTAAAATACATCTTCAAAACAATAACAAAAATAAAAGGAATTTATTTTATATATTTATTTAACTACTTTGCCTCAAAATTCATGACATGAATACGTTGACAGATTTTCAGTTAAGAAATCAAGACTGTTTGTTAAAATTTAATTTTTGACGTAAAAATGTTTCAATTTTCTTTTTCATTTTTGAAAAAAATACGGCATAAAGACTTGCAAGAAATTTCATGTTTTAATTTAATTATTTGTGTTTTATTTAATTTAATTCTCAGTAATGCAAATTTATATTATAGCTTCCGAATCAAAAATTGTAGTATATTTATAATAGCCATATTGTTAAATTCGTTTTTTGTAAATCGCGAGAAGCAAAAATCACCAAAAAATTAGAAAACAAAATAAACAAAAAAATTAACATAAACAGCTGGTCCTGGATTTATAAAATTTGGTACATAATTAATTCCTGACCAATAAATAATCAATAATTAGAATCTTTTTTAAAATTTTAATTTCTTATTTATTAAATCTTAATTTAAATTTAATCAAGCAGAAAAGCTTATTGGCAATTGTTGTGTCACATTAAAATTCAAAAGATTAACTTTCCAAAGACAAAATTTTCGTTTTCGGGACAATTTTTATTCCTGTTTTAAAAACAATTCAGAATTTTAGAAATAATTTGTAACAATTCTTTTTTATAGAAATGAAATTGAAATCTATTTTGTTATTTTACCGTAACGTTCCGGCGTTATTTTCTTCACGTTGAGAAAAAATATCTGCTTTTTTTTAACAGTAACTTCAGTTAACATTTTTAAGAGCTTTTTAATGGTCTATTTAAATAACATGATGTAAGAATCTTTCACATGATATGCCATAATTGATGAAATGAAGAATAACAACATCATTAAGACTTTGATGATGAATGAATGAATGTTTTAATGAGCACTTTAAAATATTTAGGAAACTATTTTTTAAATGTGACATATGAGATACTTAATATACATTGCAACTAATCCGAATTCGAAATAATAATTTTCTAAAACTATTTAAAAATGTTCTATAATTTCAAATGATATCATACTAATAGTTTAAAAATATTTGCAAAGATTAAATTTAGAAAAGAAAAAAAATCTTGCGTTTTAGTGACTTATTCTGGAGTATCAAGAAGAAATAGGAATCGTCAGCTCAATGAATATAATCAAATGAACAGTAGCTTGGAAAATAGAAATAAAATGCTCAATGCAAATGAAATTTTCACTACTTTATTGAATTTAATTTCGGATTTATACCTGATTCTGTTAGTGATTAATGTACATATTCTATACATTAATCACTATATTATTTCAGCATTCAGTACATTATTAATAAATAACTCAAATAAGCTGTAGATTTTTGAACAATATATAAATTAAACAAATAGTATTTAAATATGAAGAAATTCTCAAAAATACTTCTGTTTTTTCAAGATCAGATTCTTTGAAGCAGAAAAACATTAAAAAATTTGTAAAAGAATCAATCGAAAAATTTTAGTTGAATATTAGTAAAATTAATTTTGAAAGTTGCTTAGTTGCTACAAACATGCTCTTGTTATCATTCCCAATAGCCTTAATTACGGTTTACATTCTGTTTTGCCTTGATTTCATTTAGGAATATGACAAGTACGAAATTATTTATTTTGGAACATTCAATTCATGCACTTGCACATTCAGTCATTCAGAACTTAAAAAAAAAAAAAAAAAAGGTGCCAATCTGTTAACTCTGCTATTTTTAAAAGATAGATTCTAAGAAATTGTGTTGAAGCACTGAAAAGTATTTTCTTGCCAAAAGTGATATTTGATTTTTTTAAAAAAATTATATTAAAACTGAAAAATAACTTTTTATCCAAAACAGGCAAAAATATATTAAGATAGATTTTTAAAAAAAAACTATATTTAAAAAATCACAATTAATTATTTTACAAAGGTTTTTTGATTTTATACAAATATTTAGATAACTAAGGCTATAAGACCTTTACATATAAAATAATAAAAACTTCTGTGAGTGAATTGCAATTAATATCGCTTCACATCTCACTAAAAACTGATTTCATCAATTGAAAATTTTCAAAAAAAAAAAAAAAAAATTCTTTTAGTTTCTTTTGTAAATTGTCTTATAATTTTTAGTTAGAAACAGAAATATCCTATTATTATTAAATGCAAGAACGCCTTAAGTGATATTTTCAAACATTTATATTAATTCCAAAAACTTTAAAATGCAGCATTGAAAAGTTTGTCAAAGAATTATCGAAGCATATGATCCTCTATGAAAGAGCAACGACATTAATTGGTTTGATGTTAAAACTAAGATGTAAATTTTTCACCTCTCAGTGTAAAAGATATCTTAAATTACGTCTCTAAAAATAAAGTGTAGGAAACACAAATTTTGAAAATAATATGCATTCGAAAAAAGAATATTTATTTGCATTAAATATTATCTGTATTATATGCAGGAAAAGTGTAAATGTGTAGCATGATTTTAGCACATTTATATATCTAAATGCTTTTCTTCTTATATATATATATATATATAAGACAAATAATAGCTTAGTATCTTTTGTAAAAATGTTGGAATAAATACGGATATGAGATAGTCAATATAATTATGTAAAAAAATTAGTTTACAAATTTAAGACCTCTATGCAAAATATTTTTTCCCTTTCAAAGATGTGAATTCATATCGCCGTGTAATTTGAAACTACATATTGCTGATACGAAAAAAAATTTGGTGAGTGAAGAAGGGAGGGGAAGAAAGTGGTCATCAGTGAGATAAGATAACCAGATAGATTACAAACCAGTCTCCCCACTGGGTTATTGGGAACCCCGTGGCTGGGAAGGAGGGGAAGAGAAAAATGCTCGTTTCTTTTTCGGACACTGCTTCGTGTGAAGCTGATATTTTTTTGAAGCAACCTATTGACGGATAGAGATAAATTTTTGAGAAACCATACTCAGAAGGATTGGGCGCTCGGAGGGTTAAAGACTTCTCCTAAATAATGAGTATTCCCATTATTAATAAATAAATATCGATCAAGATTGAAGAGTGTTTAATCATTTTTAACAAACATTCAAAACGTATGATGTGTGTTTCAATGATAATAAAGACCAATATGAAGAGTGAAAACAGTACATTTTACAAATAAAAACATTTCTACTTACACACTGTAATGGTGAATACTTATCATAAAGCACAGAGAAGGAACATCTTCAAAATTTAATGAACCTGAAAGAAAATATTTTCTTCTGAACACAACAATATTTTTGTCAATTATTTGAATAAGAAACTGATAAATTAACATTTAAAAAATAGAATTCAATTGTCAAATAACACAAAATTTCGCGCTGAGTAAAGTTGAGAAGAACTGTGCTGTATAAAGACTATTGTATTAAATTACTGAACAATATAGATTTGTTTTGCATGAAATAAACAACTAATCCTCTTAACAAAAACATAAAAGAATCCTTATCATAAAGCAAATTATTTATGAATTTAAAACTAATTATAACGTAAAATATGTGAGTACATACTTTCCATCAACTTCTGATAAAAGCAGATGTTGAATTGAATTGATTTGAAAGTTGTGATGTAAAAAATTACGTAATGTGAAAATGCATGTTTATAATAGTAAATAAGTATGTCGTTAAGTGTTTGAGACGTCTTTAATACTCATTGAGTGTTAATTGTATTGAATTTCTACTTATAATTGTATAATTATGTTTGTCTTCTCGAAAATTGCGTTGTGCAATAAAATTGGCTTTCAAAGAATACTTCTGTTAGGTAATAAAATATCTCAAATAATATTTTCGATAAATATTAAAGATTTAGTAAAGTCCATACGTAGCCTTTCAAAAATTAATGTAAATTTTGGGTAATTTTAAGCGACATTTCAGATATTATTTATCTTGCTCTATTTTTTGTTAAGATTCTATTTTTCTTTCAGCCAGAATTTGAATTTATAATCATGCGAAAAAATAATTTGCTTATGTATGCCCTTAAGGATTTAGTTTATATACCCTTTAAGTTTGTCTAAACATTTCCGACTCATCCAATATGTTCCTAACTATACACAAAGACTTGTTTCTATGTAAAAAAGATGAATCTTTTATAAAATTTTTTCATATAAAATCTCACTATTCCGCACGAATATCTTAAAAATTATGTAGCAAAATTTGTCCTGAATTCTTAGTTTTCTCGGAACTTTTATGTAGCTGAATTGGATGTCGGCTTGGACATAAAACTGATATTCTTTCAAAAAACTTAAGCACATTTTCGTTACTCGGTCGCAAACGATAAATATTACTAAATTCAACACTTTTTAATTTTTACTGTCTTTGCTTCTTAAGATTAAGAAAATTATGTGTGTGTTCAGTGAAGATTATTTTAACTTTTGAAATTTTTTGACTGTTGCTTATTTATTTTGTCAAACAAAGGATTTAAGGTTAGGTGATGCAAGAACATGCTGTTTTAATTTTCCATAAATGTAATAATTCGAAATTTCCTGAATAAGAATTTCCTCTTCATTTTCATCTTTCAAATAGAAAATAAGTTGACAAAAAACAAGGCTAACACTGATTTAACATTTTATAATCAAATTTAAATAAATGAGAAATCTGTGGAAGTAGTTTCTCCTTTATTTTCCTCATATTTTCTAATATAGTTTTTATTGTCCTTCTTACCCTTATTCTATTATTACCCATAATCAAGTTGAAAATTGGTAAAGGCCATGGGTAGATAAGTGCTCAGATTTTTATTTTCATTTTGCATAATGGTTGTTTGCTTTATAATTCAGTAAAGAAAAGTAGTATTTCTGTATTAATTGCATAACATTGGTAAAGCATAACTTAAGCAGTATTGGACTTTGGCATAATTATAATGTATTTACTGAATACAACATACAATCTTTGGTGATTGTTAGCATACATTTAATGCACAAATACTATTAAAAAATTATTGGTACTTTTCCATTATACCAGCGCAAATCTCGTCAAGCAGACTTTTTGGTGGCAGCACACAGTTGCCATTTTGGCGCAGGTGAAAAAGTTGCCTCGACTCTAAAAAATGTAGCGGCAAAAAGTTATCATTGGCGATATTCTGTTTGGTAGTTGCATCACTATTGGCGACTTTTCGCTTGCGCTGGTATAATAGTAAAGTACCAAATTATTTTAATGCTTTTTTCTCTTGACTAAGAGAAACCAAATATGACATAAAAATGCAATTATAGTCTCAATATAATTGACTTCTTTTATTCAAATCATTCTTTTTTTGATATGGCATTTGTAGGCATGTAAAAGTGCAGGCTGATAATCATTAAATCCTTTGAAGATTTCGATCCCAAATTTAATATATATCCGTATTATAGATGTTAAATGTGTGCACCAAATTTTATTGGTCTAGCCTTTTATAATTTAAAGTTATCATATTTTACTTTATCTCAGGCAGATAATTTTCATTTGAATAGGTATCATTCCAAATTTGATCAGTTACTAGAATTAAAACTATTGTTATTGGCATCTAGCATTTTATTTTATAGTGACTTGGTTTTAAAGTACTTCATTTTTTTTACTTGCTCTACAATTCTTTCATTACTATAACGATCCTAAATGTCCCAGGATTTTTTTTTAATGTTAATTTTGACTTGTATACAGATTTTAATGTATTCACTTCATGACTCATGTCTGATATTTGGGTCGTTTATCTAGTTAGATGACCCCTCCTTTGCTATCTCTTAATTACAGTAGAGATGATTCTTTACTAGAGATTCAAATTCTTTGCTATCGCTTAGTTAATTACATCAAATAAGATAAATGCTTAGATATAATTACATATTATTTGTAACACACAGGTGCGTAATGTGGCAGTCAATTTGTTAAAGTTGAAGTAAATTTTTTGGGAGGAAAAAAGCACTTTTGTATATCTTGTGCCTTGGTTTATGTTCAGAAATATATGGTATTTATAAATGTTTGAATTAAATTTTTAAAAGCATCTGTATATATTTAGTAGTTACATCAGAAACAAGAGTCTATCATTAGGAAATACTTTCTTAAATAAATTCTTTATAAAGTATGATTTTTAGTATAACCATCTAGATACTTATACCAGTGGATGTAAATTCAAGATTCCAGATGAATGTTTGATTAATATCTTATTTTTCAAATCCTGATATATTATTGTGATTTTTTTTAATTTTTTAGTAATTTAAAAAAAGTAAGAATTATGCATTCTTGTGGTTCGATCTCGGGACCATTGGGTCCATAGCCACATAACATAACCCATAGACAAAAATGTACTCTCGTGTTGGGAAGTTGTTATCTGGCCAATGAACTTACTACCACATTATTACTAAAAACCAGAATGCTCCTCCAGTGAGTTGGATGTGACAAACGATCTTATCACGCAGATTTTTTTTTTTTTGATGAGCGATAAACGTTTTTGGCGGATGACAGACGATTCTATCGCGCCAAGTGTTATGGCAACTTTTGCTACGGTTAGAAGGTGCTACGAAGGTTGCATTTGCTGGTTCAGAACGAGGGTCACCAATGTGCTTTCTTGAGGTTCGAACTCAGGATCATTGGGTCCGTAGCCGCATAACATAACCACTAGACAAAAGCGCACACTCAGAATAAATGAATATACAATTGCTTTCAAACTGATTTTAATTAATTTAAATGTAAGTATAAAAAGTAGCTGGTTATTATACAAATCTATTTTATTCATGAGTGGAAGAGAAAATTAAATAAAAATGCATATAGTACATTACTATTAAGAACTGCTTAAAATTGGCTTTATTTATCATTTTCACTTAAAAAATATATTATATTTTCTATTGTAGTGCATTATTATTTGATTTTAAATTTGTATTGATTTTACTAACCATGAGAATTTTTTTTAAATTGATATTATGTTTTCTTATACTTTCCACAGAAAAAAGAAAGTTATCTTAAAATGACAGTAATTTAGAATGAATGACTTAGCTGAAAAATCTTGTACACATATTCACGAGATAAAATTTTAAACCTCCTCTTTAAGAAATTTTTTTCAAAATAAAAATTTATTTGAAATTGCAAAGGAAAAAGGAAAACATTTTCATTTGAATTGCTGTAACAAAGGAATAAAATGAGGATTTAAAAATTTCAAAACACTATTAAAAATATAGTAATAAAAATGTTTATTTGATTATAGAAACAAAAGTGCTAAAGAAATAAAAGTGAACATTAAAGTGTAATAAAACACAATAACTAATATCTAATAGAAAAGAGAAGAAAAAAAAAAGTGCAATACATGTAGGTAGAGAAGTAATGAAAATTATTGTTTTCACATATTCCTTTATGCTTCACAAATGATTTATAAATCAAAATAATTTTCAGGATATACATTTTTCTTATTTTTTTTCCAAAAAAGATTTTTACTGAATTAAGAGTGGAAAATAATATTTCAATTAATCCATGCTCTCTAATGCTGTTACCAAAACTATAGTAATCTCACTTATGCAAAGAAAGAACATTTTGTTGTTTTGATTTTATCTTTGTGATCAATGTTATTAATAGAATAACAAAATAAATATTTGTAATTAATAATATTTATTTTGTTTGTTTTAATTTTTTTGAGATTTCCTTTATCTTTTTTGTTTTCTCTTATTAAACTATCATGTTCTTTTTACAGTTGCTTAGTTATTAGGTGGATATTACAATTTATTTTTTTATTAGAGTTTATTTGATACATGAAAATAAATATCTGGGATGAGAACTGATATTGACGGTGCATATTAATCTCTTTAAACAAGACATTACATGAATCAAACATAAATCAAGATAAATCTCCCAAGTTGTAATGTCTTGAAACCTAATATTTTGCATAGTTTTTGACATTTTTGTTAATTTATTTTTAAAATATTGTGATTTATAATAAAAATAAAGCAACTTTTTAAAAGTTTGTTCATGAACAAAATTTAAAAAAAAATTCAATTCAGTTTGCTTAAATATGTATATATAATGCATATTTATATAATTTATTATTTATAAATATGAATATTTATGAAATTCCTTTCCCCCACCCCTCAAACTGTTAGCTAAAATTGAACATGTATTCATAGTTTTCCCGTTACCATTTTTAGCTGGGAACTGAATACACTGATATAATTGGACAGACATAAGAATCATAATTCTAATTTAAAAATTTTTAATTCTCTGCATAATATGCATGGTACAATTTTGCCGTCAATACTAAACCATGTGTCTCTTATCATCCCTTATCTAATCCCTTACCATCTCCTCTTCTGGTAAAGTCTCAGAAAATATAAGTTTTTCTTTTCCCATTCCCTCCCTCACTAATTGAGACACACCATCATAGCGAAATTGCTAAATAGTAATGTTATCAGTTATTCATTATTTAACTTGCAACAATAATCAAAATATATAAAGAATTAAATGCTAACCTACAGTTACCATAATTTAAATAAATATGACTTTTTTCTGGCTTGTGTAATTTGTTTGAACTTATATATTTGATAAAAAATTTTTTTTTTATTTATGTCTAGAAATTTTTTTAAATAAAACTTTCATATCCTATTTTAGAGTTGGTGTGAAAAAGAATTTTACATTTATAAAGAACTTTTTTCATAGAATTTTTCGAGTAATTTAGATATTTTATTTCATATGAAAGAAAATAAAGAAATTAAAGTATGCTCTATGACAGAAACAATTCCTATAAACTATTTTTGATTCAAGAAATGGGTCTATAAAAAAAGGAGCAATGCATATATTATTTTAAGGAGGTTTGGTTGATTTTGTTTTGTTGCTTCTTATTAATAGTTAATTTTTATAACCTTTTTTTCAGGAAAAAGAACACTTCCAATATACCCATCAAATTCTTTTACAACGGTGGTAATATTAAATGCCCCGAAAGAAATCAAAAGGGGTAAGACACCTATTGGAAAACTAGATCAACAAGATATTGCCGCAGAAGCAACAAAGGACAATAGTGTACCAGATCCATATGCACCATTTCCTGATGGAGTAAATCCTGCAACTGGAGAAAGGGGTGGTCCAAGAGGTCCAGAACCTACTCGTTATGGTGACTGGGAAAGAAAAGGAAGAGTTTCAGACTTCTGATTCAATGGCTATTTTTAGAAAATATTAGTATAATGTTCAAGTTTAGTTGAACCAGAGCTTTTTGAACTAGTTATTCCATTTTCGGTGGGGAAAAACATTTATATCTGTTCTTTCCTATCAGAAAATATTGCACGCAATCTTAAAGTTTGGACATAAGAAAATGAAGCTGTAATTAATTGTAACTAAAAGTAAATTTTAAAAATAGGCATTTTGATTGAAACATCTTGGTTAAAAAAGGATTTTCTTAACTATGTTTCACCTTTAGTTGTTAAAGAATAATTGGGGTTGGCTTTATGAGAGTTTTCACAGTCCTTGTGGTTTTCTATCTGACTGCTCCTTGTTGTGTGACTCAAAGTTTAAGAAAACTTATCGATAAACAATGCATTTTAAAGAAGAATCTTTGGTATAGTATATTAAATTACTTGCATATTATTTTATTCCTTGTTTACAAGTGTATGAAATAAAAATAAAATTCACCAATACTAGCAAAAAACTGTGATATACTTAATTCTTATGTTAGTAATTTTGACTATTATTTTGCTTTTGAAACTTCTTATTTTAAAAAAGTGTATTGAAAATAATTCATCTACCCCAAAAAATGTATTTTGATTATATCTATGGTTCTGTTATTTTAAATATTTAATAAATTTCTTTCTCTTTAAGGATTAATTCAAGAATAAATTTTGAATGATAAATATAACTGCATTCTGTAATTAATAGATTATTCCAAATTGAAAATTATTTTCAGTGTTTCATAGTTCCTTGAGGATATTTTTCATGTGCAGGTAATGTCCATAAATTTTATTAACAAAGTTTGTATCAAAAATTTCCTAAATCATTAGTTCTAAATTTTTGTTTACTTCCACCATTAAGTAAATTTCTTTCTATTATGAAGAACCAGTCGACAAATATGCCATTACTTTCATAACTCCCTTTCTCCTATGTATAAACAGGAAATTTTTGTATTATTCTAATGTTTATGTGGCGATGGTATTGGCTAAAATTGTGCCAATATAGAAGTTGAATTCCGCCAAGGTTCGTAGGTGCGATGTTTGGGTTTAAAGTCCAGTAACTTATCAAAGAAAACGCTAGTGTCTAGTGGCTGTTACTGGCTAATTAAGTTATCACCTCATTTATTTGTTAATTATTAAGTGTATTCGTTATGTGTATATGTAATGTTTGGCTTCTTGTGAAGTATTTTTAATAATTTTTATTTGTTTATAATTAAATGGTTTATATTAATCGTAAAATTAAAATATTTGAAATTAAATATCATACATTTAGAGAAACAGCCCTTTATAAAAAAAATGTGTCACCCAAAAATACTTTTTCCCCCCTGAATTGAATGTAGTGTAAAAATATTTTTTTTTGCAATAATTTCTCAGTAGTTATATCGGAAAAACTTATTATTATTTTTTTTTTTTTTTCAATTCTCATCCCTTCCCCGTTTACAGGGTTGTAGAAATTTTTTAACACATTAAAGGTGGAGGATCTTGACGAAAGTGTGCTAGGTAACGCGGATCAAAACGTAGCACTACGATTCCCGCCTTTAATGTGTTAATAGGCTCAGTAAATTCTTCTAGTCGCTAAGAAATGTGTGTGCCAAATTTCGTTCGCATCCGTTTAGTGGTATGGAATTGTATAAAGTTCAAGCATGCATATCAACGATTTTTTAATTTTACGTATAGAAGGATGAATTGCCTATTTCTTTCAGACTTAATAAATGAGAAATGCTGTAAACAATGACGTCATCATGAATAAAAGAACAATATGAGGGTTTCAGAAATAAAAAGAAATGTCCGGAAACAAATATCTGGAAATGTTCTGAAGTAAAAACATTTAAAAAGAGTTACATGACAGAATTTACCAAATCTTAAGTTTGAAGAATAAAATTTTTGTTTTCTGTTATTTCGAAATCAAAATATCTAAATTAATAATTTTTACATTTAATATTATGTTTTTTAAATGCATTAATTATTAGTATGCAAATGTTGAAGATAGTGAAAAGGGTATTATTAAACAGTGGGGAAATTGGATTTAAAAATATAATGAAATGGTGAAACAGATTTCCTTTTTATTTCCTCATATATGAAGTATAAAATATGGTAATCGTCCAAAAAATAGCATTTGAGATTTTGACGAAATTCCTTGTTTTTAGACCTGGGTGAATTCGAAAAACACATTTTTGGAAAATGTCTGTCTAGAGATAAGATAAAACTCTTTAAGTTAGATTGGTGAACTGAGTTCGTACGCCAAATCTGTTTTCTATCAAATTTTGAAAAGGTTCGAATACCCAGTTGTTCAAATATAAATTAACATAACTACAAAACTGAGAGATGTAGATGGATAATATTGAGCAAATTTATATCTACAGTGTAATTGTTTATCAGATTTATAGTTAAATTCAATAAGAAGTTGACCTATTCGTTTGAATTTGGGTTTCAGAAACATGTAATCGCGATGATTCAAAAACGCTGTGACATAAAGACATCAAATTTGGTAAGCAGTTTTATATCAAATGTTCTTGTTTCAATTGTTGAAAAGAATGCGACTGAAATGAAAATTCGTTTTTTCGATATTTTTGATCAAATACCAGGACTTAATTGACTAGGTAATTGCGAAGGATGGTATTTAGTAAAAATACTACATTCCCGCCGATGGTTTATATTTCATAACTATTGTACGCCATTGCTATGAAGTTCTCTTGTGCTTTATTCTCTTGGATATGAGGGCAAATTTGGGGGACTACTCGTGCTAGTTATTATAACAGTTATTTGATTGTCATTATCTTGGCGAATTTTGTAATTGAAATGCTTTTATGTATAATAATTTAATGTAATAGATAAATATAAATAATTCCCAGAAAATTTTAATCAGGTTTTGTTACATTTAATTAAATGATTTTTCAATTCCCCCCCCCCCCCCCAAAAAAAAAAAGAAAAACCAGCCTTGAAAATATATCAAATAACTTCCTGATAAAAATAATTAAGCACTTGCTTTCAAAGTTTAGAATTCTGGCAACAACTCCTTTTAAGTTTTCTTGTTCTCGAATAAAAATAAATTTCATTTGCTTCCAAAAATTTCACATTCTTAACTTTATTTTGAGTTTGAGCGATGGAATTCCGTTATCTTTTAAAAGCATTGTTAAATCCTTGCACCAAATGTTTGGCATCTAAAAGTTTCATACTGTTCTCAAATAAAGTGTTATTTAATTTTTAATTCGTTGGAAATGCGTGTAGAGGCTCAGAAAATTTCAACGGCGTAATTCTTAAGTATAATTTTAAAAGAAAATATTAAAATTCTTTTAAAGCCAGTAAAAAAAATGAAATATAAATTTCAAGTTATGTGAAAACATTATTTTTTATTCATTACTTGTCTTGATTAATTAATTGGCGATAAATCGCCAAATGTGATTATTTTCTAATAACCCTAAAAGCGAAAAACTGATGCCTGAAAAACGATAGATCGTTAACTTGTTGCATTCGCTTTTGAGACTTCAAAAACCTCAAACCAAAACAGCATTATGTTCTCCCATGATTTTTTAAATTCTAAACGCATTTAAACTATAAAACAAATATCAAAAAATAAGGTAAAATAGTTCTGTCTTACCATTTTCTAAAAAGGGATGTCTATAAATTTCTTTATTTCAAATCGTCGGCATTTATTCAATTATTTTATAAAATTTTGAAAAATTAGTTAAAATTAAAGGGAGAAAAACGACGAAATTTTGGTTAATTTCTAATAGAATTTTTAATTTATTGTATTAAGTTGACAGTATTCGTTCATTTGGCTTAAATAACAAATAAATAAATTTTCCTTGAAATTGATCTTTTTTTTTTTTTTCCCAGAAATGTGAAATATATATGCATAAACCACAATGACTTTTATAAGAAAAAGAAATTTTTTAAATTCGAAATGAGATTTAGTGATACATACATATAAAAACTAACATAATACATACATACTTATAAAAAATAAATTTCTGAATATTAATACTGTTTTTGAGATTTATCGTAATGATGTGCTGAGGTGTTGCCAATTCCGGCAAGCTGGGTGGGTGCGGCTGGTGCTATGCACCTGATCCTGAGGGGGAACCCGTGCTTAAGAATTAAAACAGTGTTCTGAACATGTTACACATACTAAAAGTCTACAAGCTTCTTTCAATATAGCATCGACTGACGCCTTTGTTAGACGAAGATCGCAGTAATATCTACAAAAAGAAGGGAAAAGTTCATCTTCTATACTTATAATAAAGCTCAATGTGTGTGTGTGTGTGTGTGTGTGCGCGCGCGTGTGTGTGTGCGCGTGTGTGTGTGCGCGCGCGTGTGTGTGTGTGCGTGTGTGTGTGTGTGTGTGTTGGCGCTCTACAGGCCAGACCGTTGGAACTACAACTACCAAATTTGGTACATGTATACCTTGGAGGTCCGGAATGTGCACCTCGGAGCCCTTTTTTCGAATTTTTAATTAGAATTTGAATTAATTAAAATTTAAGCAAAATTTCGACGTTTTTCCGCTATAACTTCCAAAAATATTATTGCACAAACAGGATTTTTACATCAATTTAAAGATAAAAAAATTAGCTTTCTAATGGTATCAGTGTTTTAATGTATAACTTAAGCCTCTATTTTTAACGAATTTTTAAAGAAATATTTTGACCATGTTTTTTTGAGCTCGTGACTGAATAAATAAAAGAAAACAATGACGGAAGTTGAAATAATAAAAAAAAAAACAATCATCGTAAATCAAGTCTAAAGAAATACAACTTTCAGCACGTGACTGGATAAAATAAATTAAATATAAAATGTGATATTTTCTTTAAAAAATAAAAGCCAAACAAAGCAATATCTATATCATTAAGTCAATAAATCTTCTTTATTTACGGTAAACCTGATTGAATTTAGACAGGATATGCATTGAAATCCCGACTTAATGGCAGCTTTATGTTTTCTTTTGCAATATCTGTATCATTAATTCAATACATTTTTTCCCTTTCTCGCTTTCTTTAAAAAAACATATTGAATATTTTGACAACATCATTGAATTTTTTTTAAAATATTTTGGAAGCATAACCGATGGTTAAAACTGACTGATTATAAAATTAAAGAATTTTAATAGGAAAAGGTGTACTTTTAGAACTTTTCGTCCATCATCTTAAAGAAAATATTAATTTCAGGTCAATCAATGCCCGGAATTACTTCAAGGCTAATGAATATGTGAGTTAATTGAACATTTTAGAACGCTTTACTCATGGCGAACCAGCTGGTCGCCAAAGGCGGCTAGTTTATGAATAAGAAAATCTCCATCATACATGTTAAGACAAAGCTGCGTGCCCGGCCTCCAGAAATCGAGGCTGAAGCTGGGTTCAAATGGACTTGCAAATCATCAACTATCTACTTTTGTCTATATCCAAAGTAATATTTTTTACAATCCTTTTCTTTAACAGCTATTAAATAAATACTGAACCCTCTTTCAGCAAATGAAAATTAAATAAATTATTATCTTCGGGCAAGTAAGGGAGACGCTTTTGCTGTACAAAGTATTAAAAAAGAAATTGAAAAAAAAAAGTAATTTTTCTTGAGTAATTAATAGAAAAACAAAATCATGCATCATTAAATACATATGCAAACGCTCGTTTTGTTTTTGTTTTTTACTTTGCCAAAAATTTAGGGCCCAAAAATGATTTCCTGCACCCGGGCGTCTTCATAAAGAAGGCCGGCTCTGGGTGTTGTTTAATTTTTGATTAATTCAAATTTTAAAAAAAGAATTCACTCCGAAATACACATTTTTTTTTTTTTGCTTATAAAGCTTATTTGTGCATAATTTGATAGATTATTCTAGACGATAAAAAATGTTAATTTGATTAGTAAAAAATTTTTTAAGATATTCAGGAATATTTAAAGCTATATATTTTTAATATGTTATTATTTAAAAATTTATTTATGACTTAATTTAATGTTGCTAACCAAGGATATCGATCTCAAATGCGAAACTAAATAATTTGTCTTAAGCTTTTGAAAACCGGAAACAAAAACAAAATATTTTTTAGACCCAGATTTATTTCGAAAATACAAAGAAGAAAAAATGACAACTCGATGTTCCTCATATCTGGCATTTCTTTTTTTCTTCCTCGAGCTATATCTCATTCGCAATCACTATTTCCAAATAGGCTCAAGGTGATTATCAGTAATTGTGGATTTAACTGAAGACTTGGTTCTTTTAATGGAGTGAAAATAATTGCCCGTGCGTTAATGTTAGGAAATTTTAATGTTTGCTTTCCTGTGCCGATTAGCGTCATCGTAAGGAAGAGTTTTACAGGTATTTTAATGACGTTAGGGTGGATTCTTGATCAGCTACTTTTCTCGTCTTGATGCCGTATTTGGCGACAAAATATTCTAGAATTTTTAA
Source organism: Argiope trifasciata (assembly GCA_026543055.1). Classification (NCBI taxonomy): domain Eukaryota; kingdom Metazoa; phylum Arthropoda; class Arachnida; order Araneae; family Araneidae; genus Argiope; species Argiope trifasciata. The sequence continues at coordinate 905,184 of JAPMOQ010015762.1, read as the reverse complement.
AAATATTTAAGAATTCGCGAATATTTAAGAATGTCTGCATTTGTTCTAGAACATTCAAGGAACATATAAACGGGGGTAATCGATTGAATTTTTTCTTCGAATTGTTAATTTTCAGCGAATTCTCTGCGCACTTCGTGTTATTGCAATTGTTTAGTAATGATTTACAGCTTGTGTGTTGTTGCTTTTGGCAAGTATTGTTTTGGGTGTGCCTTGCCCTGTTTTTTATTTTCTTATAATATAAAATGTCGTCATCTGTAACTGAATCTACTGGATTTTTTACTTCACGCTTACCTGATGGTTTTTTTTTTTCCCCATAGGAATAAATGCTTTTAAATCTAGAAATAATTTCATGTGAGAGTTTTCGAAAGTTTCTATACTTAGCTGACAAAAATTTGTAAAATTTAAATTTCAGCAATAGCTGAATACTAAAAACTTAATAATTTTCAGTTTTATTGTTGGCTTCTAAAATATTTGTTATTTATAAACATACATAATCAGGAATTGTAAAAATTAAGTTTTAAATTTTTTAGTAAAAATTTTGTTTTATATACTACTAGCCGCCTTTGGCGACCAGCTGGTTCGCCATGAGTAAAGCGTT